>JBBPBX010037089.1:14635-31106 GCA_038048925.1 Garcialebias charrua | reverse complement strand
CATCTCTCTCTTTTCAATGCATGCATGTATCTCTCTCTCTCTCTCTCAATGCATGCATCTCTCTCACTCTCTCAATGCATGCATGCATCTCTCTCTCTCTCTCTCTCTCTCTCTCTCTCTCCCTTCTCTGTGCGGACTATAAGTTATTTTCTAAAGTACTCTCCAATAGGCTGAAGAATGTTCTTGAGTTTATCATACACAGAGATCAATCATACTGTGTACCTGACAGATCTATCATGGACAATCTTTTTCTTTTTAGAGACATGTTTGACATTTGTAAACTTTATGAAATTGATGTGGGTATTATTTCCTTGGATCAGGAGAAGGCCTTTGATAGGGTTGATCATTGTTTTCTTTTTTCTGTGCTAAGAGCTTTTGGGTTTGGTGAAGGGTTTATTTCTTTATTGGGTTTGTTATATAATGAAGTGTCTTCTGTTGTTAAAGTAGGGGGAGGCCTAAGTTGTCCTGTCAAGGTGCAGAGAGGCATTCGACAAGGGTGCCCTATTTCTGGACAGTTGTATTCCATTGCTGTTGAACCACTTTTGCACAAGATCCGTTCCACTCTTACTGGTATTATTTTTCCAGGTTTGTCTTTTCATACAGGTTTAGTAGTTTCAGCTTATGCTGATGATGTAAACATTTTCATTAAGAACCAGAATGATGTTACAGCTCTGATACACTGTTTGGACCTTTATGAAAAAGCGTCATCCGCTAAAGTGAACTGGGAAAAAAGTTCTGCGTTAAAACTTGGCCCATGGACAAATAACAATTTGCCAATATTACCGGGCAATATCAGATGGGTTGACCAAGGTTTAAAATTCTTGGGTGTTTTTTTGGGGACAGATACCTTTGTGGAGAAAAATTGGGAAGGTGTTACGGAGAGAGTGTGTGCCAGATTATCTAGATGGAAATGGCTGCTGCCTCAGCTGTCTTACAGGGGGAGGGTTCTGGTTGCAAATAACTTGGTTGCTTCGGCCCTCTGGCATAAACTGACTGTACTCACACCACCATCTTGTCTTATAAGAGATATCCAAAGGACTCTAGTGGACTTCTTCTGGTCTGGACGACATTGGGTGAAAGCTGCAGCCTTGTACCTGCCAGTACAGGAGGGAGGTCAAGGACTCATAGACATAACCTCACGGATCACAGCTTTCCGGCTTCAAACATTGCAGAAACTACTATATGGTGTTGGACTACCGTGGCTAGATACTGCACGTCTTCTGCTAAGGAAAGCAGGCTGTCTTGGCTATGATAAACATCTTTTCCTGCTGCGCCAAGGATCTTTGGACTTAACAGGTCTCCCACGTTTTTATCAATCAGTTTTAAATGCCTGGCAGATCCTCACCTTTGAGAGAAGAAAGGATGTGAAACCTGGGATGTGGGTTTTTGAAGAACCTCTGTTTGAAAACAGTTTCTTCTCTACACAGCTGCTCTCGTCTGTTACGCTGAGATCTAAGATGAGAGAAGCGGGCTGTGTGAAGTTGGGTCATCTCATGAAGCTGTCTGTGTCCTGTCTCACGGAGCAACTAGAGGTGCGATCTCAAAGACTTGTGCAAAGACTGAAAGAAGAACCATGTGCTTCTCTGCCAGATTCTATCAAAGCGTTTGCCTTTAATAGTTCTCTGTCTGACCAATGGGATGATGAGTGTGAGTACGAGTTTCCTTCCTTAATTGTCTCTCCTGCAGTGGATCAGTGGCAGGATGAGACAGAAAAGTTGCTGTCCCTCCAAGACTCACCACTAGGATGTTTTCAAGGCTTGGGAAAGAAAGTCCTGTACACTATTTGTGTGAAGGTCCTGAACTTACGCTCGTTGGCAGAAGTGGCGGTGTCGAAGTGGACTGGGTTTTTTGACGCCGGCTCTACCCCGAGAGGCTGTTGGCGGTCCCTGTACAAGTCCCCCATTGAGAAACGGATGGGCGACCTCCAGTGGAGGATTGTGCATGGGGCCATAGCTACAAACAGGTATCTGGCACACCTTAATCCTGACATTAGTGTTTCATGTCCTTATTGTTCCCAAGAAGAAACATTGTACCATATTTTTATTGAATGCTTACGACTGAATCCTTTACTTGTTCTTTTGGATAATCTGTTTGGTGGTTTGGGTGTACAGTTCTCTAACCAAATTTTTATCTATGGTCCACGGTACAGCGCAAAGAAAAAACAAGTTCACATTCTCTTAAATTTCATTTCTGGTACTGCAAAATTGGCAATATGGATATCAAGAAGGAACAAAATCAATCAGCAACAAACAGATGATGCTCGTGTTTTATTTGAAAGACTGGTAATTGCTCGAGTCCGTGTGGAATTTGAGTATTTTAAGTTGACAAAAAACATGGACGTCTTTGTTAATAAGTGGGGTATTAACAATGTTTTGTGTTCAGTGGATGACTCATGTTTAGTATTTACTTTTTGATTTAAAAAAAAAAAACTTTTACCATGTATGACAAAAAACATGGATGCCTTTGTTAATAAGTGGGGTATTAACAATATTTTGTGTTGAGTGGATGACTCATGTTTAGTATTTACTTTTTGATTTTTTAAAAACTTTTACCATGTTTGACAAAAAACATGGATGCCTTTGTTAATAAGTGGGGTATTAACAATGTTTTGTGCTCAGTGGATGACTCATGTTTAGTATTTACTTTGATTTCTTAACTTTTACCATGTTTTATCTGTATTGACTGTTGGAGTGTGAAATAAAAGACTTTTAAAACTCAAACTCTCTCTCTCTCTCTCTCTCTCTCTCTCTCTCTCTCTCTCTCTCTCTCTCTCTCTCTCTCTCTCTCTCTCTCTCTCTCTCAGGGACATTTTAGAGTTACCAGTCAGCCTAACATGTTTTTTGTCTGCAGGAGAAAACTTACGCAGCATGAAGAGAACATGCAGACTCCATCCAGAAAGGCCAAAATTTGAACTGGTAACCTTCTTGTTGAGAGGCAACAGTCCTACCAACTGATCCACTGTGTTGCCTGATAAATAAACCAATCATTTAATACATTAATTTAAATAAATAAAAACTTCATTTCAGATTCAAAAAACCTAAGTCTGGTCCTCTGGACATTAAAAAAAAAAAAAAAAAAAAACTGTTTTTTTTTTCTAGTTTTTTTCTACCATTTTTTTTTCTACAGTTTTTTTTTCTTTGTTTTGTTTTTTGAATGTCCAGAGGACCAGACTTAGGTTTTTTAGATTTTTCTACCTGGATTATTGAGCATGCATCAGGGTATTCATTTCAGATAACTTTTTACATGAGATAAAACACATCAAACCAATCAAGATCAAAACAATGTGCCAAACAGCAGCACAAACATGAGTCTGTGTGAGCAGATGTAGATGAATTTACAGAACATGAAATAAATCAGCAGCATGAGAACAGCATTATGGATAGTCAGCAGCACATGACAACAACATATTTATTTGTTAACAAAGACTACCAGAGGACATTTTTTACACATATACCGGTACAGTACATACTTGTGTGTGTGTGTGTGTGTGTGTGTGTGTGTGTGTGTTCCTGTTTTTGCTACGGACTGAGGACTATCATGAGTTTTTAACCAACGGAGTGAGGACCATTTGGGAAGTGAGGACTTTTTCTCGGTCCTCACTTTGTTTTCAATGGAAACGAGCTCTACTACCCTTATAGATGCTACTCTCAATTTTCTGTGACGGTCCTCACTTTTGATGTAAAACGAGTTTTGAGCACCGGACATCTTACACTGATTTGCTCTCTGAGTCCCTCTACAGCCCCAGTCTGCTACTGCAGTCTGAAATTAACTCCTCCCATGAGTGGGTATGCTGAATCTCCCCCCACTGCTTTTCTCTATTCCTCCCCCTATGGGTGTTATGTTATCACACATGCTTTTGGGATCAGCAGGGGAGGGTTTTATGTCACCAACAACTTTGTTTAACAATGGGAGTGAAATGGAATGGAATTTACTTTTGGGTGAAGGCAGGGGGGGCACACAGGACAGGTCTCCAATCTGTCACAGAGACACAGACAAAGAGACATCCAGAGAAAATTTACAGTCGCTCAGAAGAGCCCAAAAAGGGATTCAAACTGAGGATTATCAATAATAATTGATCATATGTATTTGTCATGCTAAATCCTTACTGGTAATCAGTGTGGGAAGTTTTTAATAATACAGATCAGATTGATGTGATTAGGCAGTCATATAGTCACATGTCTGTAAATGTATTACTGTATTATTAATACTATAATTAAAAGTGAGCCGTGCAAATGTGTTTGGATCAAACAAGTAGCCCTTTGTGTCACTCAGTCCCTCTGAAATAGCTTAGTCTCATAAAGGTTTGTGACCCCTGTACTATAACATACAATATCACACCATACCATACCACTTTTTTTTATAAAGCACTTAAAACAGCAGCAAGACCAACCAAAGTGCTGTGCAATGCATGCTGTCAGATGGATGATGCAAACAAACAGTTTTAGAGTTATCATTTTCCTAACTGTATTTAACATATATGACTAGCATTTTTTGTACTGTTATCAGAGTCAGAGAGTCTTTATTGTCATTTGCACCACATGTGGTACATGTGATGAAATGAGATTATGTACACAGGGTCCCAGTTACATCCAACAACATGCAAGAGAAAAACAGTAATAACACCTAGGATTAACTAAGAAAAACATCAGCTAGTAATATACTAAGCCCTAATGTAGTAGAAAAACATCATTATAAACAGCAGCACGAACACGAGTCTGTATGAGCAGATGGTCACAGATGAACACAGCAACAAGAAACCAGATCAGCATCAGCATGATGTGATATTTTGCAATGTTTATTCTTATTATTTATTTATTCGTGAGTCTAACAGCCTTAGGGTAGAAGCTGTTCCTCAGTCTAGTGGTTCTACATTTAATGCTCCTCAACCTCCGTCCTGAGGGGAGTGGAGCAAAGAGTGAGTGTGCTGGGTGAGTGAGGTCTTTCATGATGCAAGTGGCTCTTTTCCTACATCTGGAGGTGTAAATGTCTGTGATGGTGGGGAGACTGACTCCAACAGACTTCTGTGCAACCTTCACCACTCTCTGCAGAGCTTTTCTTTCTGCACCTGTGCAGCCTCCATGCCACACGTTGATACTGGAGCACAGGATGCTCTCCACTGCACACCTGTAGAAGGAGGTGAGGACTGGGCTGCTCAGACCAGCTCGTCTCAGCCGTCTGAGGAAGTATAGTCTCTGATGACCTTTCTTGATCAGGCTTGATCCAACAACTTTCAAATGAGTTTTATGCTCAATGTGATGCTTGAAATTGTCCAATTTCCATTCAGTCCACATTTTTCCCTCCAAAAACTCACTTGCTACTTTGGCTTCACTGCATGTTTTGCAAAGCAGACCTTTCTTACTGAAAAAAGAAAATATCTCACCCAGTGTCACCACTTGTTCTTCTGTTTGTAGATACTCTGACAGCCATTCCATCTTAAAAGAACTGCATTTGTTTTTTACTTTAACTAGGTGATTGAATATATTACTGTGTTTGTTTCACCATTATAAAGGTTTAGAATTTGCTTCTCTTAACTCTGCTTCACTGATGTTAGCTTACTTGCATGGCACCACAGAACGTATGGGTAGCACACATACACAAGTTGCGTCTTGGACCAAACGGTTTTAGAAAATTTTGAGTCTGAAAAGTCACCCAAAATATCCTCCTAGCGGCTTAAATAGAGACACCACAGAGAAGGAAAACATGGGCTTCTGGTGCTCTGTTTTTTCTGCTGGAGCCAGACTCACCATCTTTGGATATGTTGTGGTATCCCTGTGGGACGTGTACACATTGGTCCCTGTCCAATATGACCCCGTTTTGGGGGGTGAAACGAAGGGGCTTTTACGCCTGCTTTTTCCAGCATACAATTACCCGTATGATGATGATGATGTGGAGCTTCTGGCTGACTCCTAATTATCACTGCATTGCTATTCTGGACGGTGTTACTCCTAACAAAACCCGCTGTGGGCCTGTTTACCTCTGTTCACCTTGGTTAACTAATCAAACTCGAGAACTCAGGCGCTCTTGTCTGAAAACAGAATGCCTATGGAAGAGGAATGGTTTGGTTGCCCACCGGGAATATTTTAAAGAGGTCCTTGAAGCTTATAACAAGGCAGTTAGTGATTCATTCAACCTTTATTTATACAGGTTAGTCTCGTTGAGCCACGTGGACTCATTTGCAAGAGAGACCTGATTTCTAACAAAGAGTGAAGAGAAATAAAGGAGTTAACAACAAGTCAACAGAAAAAACAGAACAACACTATGCAAAAAAAGAAAATCAACAGTCTACATACATACAATATCAACAATGTGACATAGTAATGTGATGCCAGGTCATCTTATTTTAGCAATATCCTTCACCAGAACAAAAACAATCCTAAAGTGTTATTTAATATTATCAGCAGTATTGTATCTCCTCCAGCGCACCATGCTTCATTAACCTCAAACAATGACTGTAACATGTTCCTCAGTTTTTTTCATAAAGAAGTTGATGGACCTGAAATCCAATATATCTCGTAGCTTTGCTACCTTTCATGAAGAGCCTCAGTGTTCTGTCATTTTCTTCTTTTGTTCCATCCATCCATCGTTTTTTCGTCCGCTTATCCGGGGTCGGGTCGCGGGGTTAGCAACCTAAGTAGGGAGACCCAGACTTCCCTCTCCCCAGCCACTTGGAGCAGCTCCTCTGGGGGAATCCCAAGGCGTTCCCAGGCCAGCCGAGAAACATAGTCCCTCCAGTGTGTCTTGGGTCTTCATCTGGGTCTCCTCCTGGTGGGACATGCCCGGAACACCTCACCAGGGAGGCGTCCAGGAGGCACCCTAACCAGATGCCCGAGCCACCTCAACTGGCTCCTCTCGATGTGGAGAAGCAACGGCTCTACTCCGAGTCCCTCCCGGATGACTGAGCTTCTCACCCTATCTCTAAGGGAGAGTCCAGACATCCTGCGGAGAAAACTCATTTCAGCCGCTTGTATCCGAGATCTCGTTCTTTCGGTCACAACCCAAAGCTCATGACCATAGATGAGGGTGGGAACGTAGATCGATCGGTAAATTGAGAACTTTGCCTTTCGACTCAGCTCTCTCTTCACTACTACAGACCGGTACAGCGCCCGCTTCACTGCGGATGCTGTACCTATCCGCCTATCGATCTCACGCTCCAGTTTTCCATTATTCGTGAACAAGACCCCGAGATACTTAAACTCCTCCACTTGGGGCAGGACCTCCTCCCCGACCTGGAGAGTGCACTCTACCCTTTTCCGGCTCAAGACCATGGCCTCGGATTTGGAGGAACTGATCCTCATCCCGGCCGCATCACACTCGGCTGCAAACCGCTCCAGCGAAAGCTGTAGATCACGACCTGATGAAGCCAATAGGACCACATCATCTGTAAAAAAACAGAGAAGCGATTCTAAGGCCACCAAAACGGATCCTCTCAACACCTTGGCTGCGCCTAGAAATTCTGTCCATAAAAGTTATGAACAGAATCGGTGACAAAGGGCAACCTTGGCGGAGTCCAACTCTCACTGGAAACGAGCCTGACTTACTGCCGAAATGCGGACCAGGCGCTGACACCGGTCGTACAGGGACCTAACAGCCCATATCAATGGGCCCGGTACCCCATACTCCCGGAGTACCCCCCACAGAACCCCCCGAGGGACGCGGTCGAATGCCTTTTCCAAGTCCACAAAGTACATGTAAACTGGTTGGGCAAACTCCCATGCGCCCTCCTGGATCCTGCTAAGGGTGTAGAGCTGGTCCAGTGTTCCAGGACCAGCACGAAAACCACACTGTTCCTCCATGTTTTTCTCATCACGGCTGGTGATTTCAACCATGCAGATTTAAAGAGTGTATTTCAAAAAACATACAAAAACATAAACTTTTGCAACAAGAGGAAACAACACACTGGACCAAGTTTACACCACCATGAAAAATGCCTACAGAGCCCTCCCCCTCCCCCACATTGATGCTTCTGACCATATCTATGTTATGCTAAAGCCAGCATACAGGCCGCTGGTGAAAGTCACAAAACCAGTCTGCAAGCAGATACGAGTGTGGCCAGAGGGGTCTTCAGAGGCACTCCAGGACTGTTTTGACACCACAGATTGGGGTATGTTCAAAGAAGCTGCTACCACAAACAACAACACATGTCTCCAGGAGTACTCAGACACTGTATGTTCATACATCACCAAGTGCATTGATGATGTTACCAACCTCAAAACCATCACTTTTCGGGCTAATCAGAAGCCATGGCTGACAGCTGAGGTTTACAGACTCCTGAAAGCCAGGAATGCTACCTTCAAAGCGGGAGATCAGGTGGGCCTGAAGGCAGCCAGAAAGAACCTGAATCTGGGCATCAGAGAGGCCAAGGAGCAGTATTCTAGGAAAATAGCTCACCGTTTCAAGGACAGCAAGGATACACGCAGTCTGTGGTAGGGAATACAGACCATCACAAACTACAACCCCCCCCTCCCCCCAGACCTGTGACAGCTCAACCTCTACGCTGAATGAACTGAATGAGTTCTTTGCTCGGTTTGAGGCAAGTAATAGCACACCTGCACATAAACTCCCTCCCTCTCCTGATGGCCAGGTGCTGGCACTGTCCTCAGACAGCGTAAGGCGATCATTTATCAAGATTAATGCCGGAAGGCCTCTGGTCCTGACAACATACCTGGTCGTGTACTGAAGGACTGTGCAAGGGAACTCGCAGCGGTCTTCACGGACATCTTTAACATCTCACTGAGCCAGACTATCGTCCCCACCTGTTTCAAAGCCACCACCATCATCCCTGTCCCAAAGAAGGCAATGCCCGCATGCCTCAATGAATATCGCCCAGTAGCACTCACCTCCATCCTGATGAAGTGCTTTCAACGGCTAGTCATGAAAAGCATCACATCTGTCCTCCCTGCCTCCCTGGATCCCTTCCAATTTGCATACCGACCTAATCGCTCAACCGACGATGCCATCTCCTCTGCCCTCCACACAGCTCTCACACATCTGGACACGAAGGACTCTTATGTTAGAATGCTGTTCATCGACTTCAGCTCGGCATTCAACACCATCATCCCCCAACAGCTCATCCATAAACTGGACAGTCTGGGGCTGAACACCTCAATGTGTAACTGGCTGCTAGACTTCCTGACCGGGAGACCACAGACAGTACGGATCGGGAGTAACACATCTAGCACCATCACATTGAACACAGGGGCCCCACAAGGATGTGTGCTGAGCCCCCTTCTATTCACCCTGCTAACACACGACTGCACACCATCGTACAGCTCCAACCACTTCATCAAGTTTGCGGACGACACAACAGTGGTAGGTCTCATCAGCAACAACGATGAGACGGACTACAGGAACGAGGTGAGCCGCTTGGCCTTGTGGTGCGGACACAACAATCTCACTCTCAACGTGGAGAAGACAAAGGAGATTGTCGTGGACTTCAGGAAGAGGGATGCACAACATGCCCCTCTGACCATCAACAGCACCGCAGTGGAGAGAGTGGACAGCACCAAGTTCCTGGGAGTGCACGTCTCAAAGGACCTGTCCTGGAGCAGGAACACTGCAGCACTGGCCAAGAAGGCTCACCAGCGCCTCTACTTTCTCCGCAAGCTGAAAAGGGCTGGAGCTTCAACCCCCATCATGTGCACCTTCTACAGGGGTGCCATAGAAAGTGTCCTGACCAGCTGCATCACGGTGTGGTTTGGTGCATGCATTGCATCATGCCGCAAGAGCCTCCAGCGCATCGTGAAAGCAGCTGAGAAGATCGTCGGCACCTCCTTGCCCTCACTGCAGGACTTACACAGCAAACACCTCACTCGGAAAGCCCACTGCATGGCAGGTGATCCCACACACCCACTACACAGCCGCTTTAGACTGCTGCCATCAGGGAGGAGACTGAGGAGTCTCCAGGCTCGAACCAGCAGACTGAGAGACAGCTCTGTTCATCAGGCAGTCAGAATGCTAAACACTCTGCCTGCTCTGCCTCCCCTCCCATTTGAACTGCCTTAACACAAAAAACTTTCTCACACATTACCACTCAACACAAAGTTTTTAACACTGGACCCTGTGTCATCAAACGGGTTATTCACTAAACTCTCGGTCATGTACTCATTCAGTTTGCACTACTTCTCATATTTGCACTAATGTTTGTATTACATTACTGCCTATAGTCATACTACTGTTTACATTCACTGTTTACATTTATTAATACGGTTTACATTTATTACTACTGCTTTACATTTATTACTACTGTTTACATTTACACTACTTTTATCTACACTACTGCAGATACATATACAGCATTCTCTGACTAGCCTTATCTAAGGATGCCAAATGTGCCTTATGTGCCTCACTGCATATGCCACTTTGCCTCTATACCAACATCAACTACCTCCAGTGGTGGAGAAAGTACTCAAACACTGTACTTAAGTAAAAGTACAAATAAACAGACAAAAATGTACTCTAGTAAAAGTAGAAGTACCATATTAATGTTTTTACTTAAGTAGAAGTAAATAAGTACTTGATTTTAAAAATACTTAAAAGTATTAAAGTAAAAGTACTTGCTGAATGTATTACCTAATCCAATGATCTACAATATCATAAGTGTGCATACTGTATGTATATTTTCTGTAATACATTAATAGTGTTGAGTCATTTTAATGAACAATGTTGCAGATAATACAGTACTGTACATGTTTTTATTGTGTTTACTCTGTGACACAGTTGTAAAGGATTATGAGGAGGTCAATATTAATACTGACCTCTTTACCTTAATTAATTTACTTATTCAGATTGAATAGTAAATTCACGGATTCTGTTCTTTTTCAGTTTACCCAATATTTCTGTGATCTTTATGATGGATAAATAAACAGAGCCATTAAGTGACAATGGACATTGACTTAGTTTGATATGTCAAAGAGACACTATCATTTATTTAAAATAAATCAACTAAATTAACACCATTACACTTGATTGACATGATTTCACTTTCTTTCAAATTAATACGTCAGCACACTTAAATTTAACACAACAGACTTCAATATTGGATGTTAACATATTTAGTCTGTGGGCTCTTCAGCTTAATTATAGTTTCCAGCTTAGATAGAGAGGGGAAAGAGTAGGAGGAAAGATTTAAGAAGAAATTATCGTGAGCATGATACCAGAGTGACACTTCTCCTCCGACTTCTGCTAAAATCCAGGTACGTTTTGTAAACAGCTCTTTACCTTTTGACGACGGCCCGGTAAGAGGGAAGACCTTGTAGCTTTTCAGATGCACGGGTCCTTGTGGGAACCAGTACAATACCTTCAAGCAGGGTTCTGGTTTACGTTTTCCAACGTCTCCTGGTTTTCGCTTGGTCATCAGAGAATATGTCAGCTTCAGGCCTCTGACTTCAAGATAAACTTATTCCAGGAAGGAATAAACAAAGTTCTTGAGCTTACGCTTGTTCGAAGTGGACCCATAACAACATGTTATCAGTCCCAGCTGGATGACGAGTCCTTAGCGCGTGACTTGTGGTCATTCAGCTCTTTGGAAGGTTCACATCATCTTTCGAAGCTCCCAGAAACTCTGAGGAACCTGCTGGTTCCTTCCAAACTCTGCAGACTCTTGCAGACTCCGCGTTCCAGCCACAGCTTAGAACTTAAAGCAGGAACAAAGAGAGGAGTTCACTTGTCTTCTCGCGACCCAAGGTTACAGCCAGAGCAGAGGGAGGTTTGTTTAGGAAAAGACAGAGAAGCTGGAGCCTTGTTCATGAAAAACAACGGATTACTGTCCTCTGAGTTTCTAAACAAAACAGTCGGGTCTCTGTGACCCGCGATTTCACCTTTAACACAGCAGTGAACACAGTTTAACTCTTAAAGAATAACACAGCTTAAAAGCACACATCATGAAAATGACAAAAGTTATTCTTTTGATCACATCAGCCTAAAATCAAAGATAGAAATAGTCTCTTTTTGGTGACTATGTTATCAGATTATAGCTAAATGAATGATTTTGTAGTAAACGTCTTGCTTTACTGAGAGGTCAGTAAAGGTCATCACTGGACAGTTCAAAAGTACACAGGTGTCTTAAAAGTGGACAAGGTCATGCCCACTACACAGTTCACACTTGGACTTGTGATTTTGTGCGTCAGAATTTCAGGGATGACCTACAGAGTTAAATGACATTAAGCAAAATAAGAAAGATTATACCTGTGAAAGTTTTTATTTAACACAAACCAATGTGTCATTTTAACTGCAGTAAACACATTTAAGTAAAAGTTGTCTGACAGAAAAAAAGGAGCATTAGACACAACTAACAAATGAACATCTGATCATTTCAACTGCAGTTTGTCATCAACTCTAGTTAAAATACTGTCAAGTCAACTTTGTAATGGGTCAATAGTGAACAATATTTTACCTTCCTGACACCATTTTCGAAACTTGGACCTGAGTGTTGAGTCATTTGGAGACATCTCTTGTCTTCTAACATCATGAACTGACACATTTTAATATTGCAGCAATAATTTCTTGTTCAAGTTCAGATGAAGTTGGTTTTCAAAGTTTTTTTAGTCCAGTCTGGCTCTTTTGGGAGAGAGAATCTGTCTGAACAGAATCTGACTGAACAGTCTTTCAATAGTCTTTCAGTAATAGTCTTTGAATAATGTTTCAATAAGGCCATGGGTGTTGGTGTATTTTCTGGCAGAATCTCTGTGGTGGAATTCATTTTGCGTGTGTTAGTGGTGCTGTGGGTGCTCCCAGCTCAATGTATATACTAGAATATATGTCATTGATTCAGCTCTTCTTGAAGGCGGGTGTAATGTTACCTGTCCACTTTGCAGTGATTCAATGGACCAACTCCCATCTTGACATCATTTCAAACTAACGACAAATCAAAAAGCTGCAACATGAATGTAACTTGTAACTCAACACATTATAGAAATGTAGTGTAGTAGAAAGTACAGATACTTCATGTAAAATGTAGTGGAGTAAAAGTAAAAAGTACCCATGTTTAACTCTACTTAAGTAAAGTACAGATACATGAAAAATTTATTTAAGTACAGTAACAAAGTATTTATACTTAGTTACATCCCACCACTGACTACCTCATACATATACTGTGTAATTAACTTATATGCTGCTGTGCCACTCTTTGCAAATGTCAATGCTAGAACCTTCAGTTTATTTTATAGATATACTTTTTATACTTTTTATACTACTATGCAAAAACTCAGGACAGTATTACACTTTTATTATTTCATTTTATGCTTATGTTCATTGGGTGTTTGGTGTTTCAGGGGTGTTGGGTGTTTCAGTGTTGGTGTAAATTTTCATACTTTTATACTATTATGAAAAAACTCAGGACAGTGTTACACTTTTACTATTTTATGCTTATGTTTATTAAATGTTTTAGTGTTTAGTGTTTAGATGGTTACTGTTGCACCGAGGGACTGAGAGAAACGCAATTTCGGTCCTGTGTATGTCCTGTACATACTGTATTGCAGTTCTGACAATAAAGTTGACTTTGACTTTGACTTTGAATCCGAGGTTCGACTATCCGACGGACCCTCTTCTCCAGAACCCCTGAATAGACCTTACCAGGGAGGCTTAAGAGTGTGATCCCCCTATAGTTGGAACACACTCTACGGTTCCCCATTTTGAATAGAGGAACCACCACCCCAGTCTGCCAATCCAAGGGAACTGCCCCTGATGTCCACGCGATATTGCAGAGTGTGTAAGCCAACACAACCCCACAACATCCAGAGCCCTAAGGAACTCAGGGCAAATCTCATCCATCCCCGGAGCCCTACCACCGCAGAGCTTTTTAACCACCTCGGTGACCTCAGCACCAGAGATTGGAGAGCCCGACCCAAAGTCCCCAGGCTCCGCTTCCTCAGTGGAAGACGTGCCAGTAGGATTGAGGAGGTCTTCGAAGTACTCCGCCCACCGACTCACAACATCCCGAGTTGAGGTCAACAGCATGCCATCCCTACCACTTTCCCCCCCTGAGACGCCGGATGGTGGACCAGAATCGCTTTGAAGCCGTACGGAAGTCATTCTCCATGGCCTCTCCGAACTCCTCCCACGCCCGAGTTTTTACCTCAGCAACCACCCGAGCCGCATGCCGCTTGGACTGTCGGTACCTATCTGCTGCTTCCGGGGTCCCACAGGCCAAAAAGGCCTAACAGGACTCCTTCTTCAGCCTGACAGCATCCCTCACCGCCGGTGTCCACCACCGGGTTTGAGGGTTGCCACCACGACAGGCACCAACAACCTTGAGAACTCATAAGACCATTGTTGTCAATATTGTTGCCAATATTTTGCGCATGCTTTTGTATCCACTCATCTAATTGCGTCCATGTTGATGTAATAATTGTTAATCATGTGTGTTTGGTGGGAATAATAATTATTTTCACATCATGAACAGTTTCTCAGAATCACCTGTAAGTGTCGCCAATGGAACCAAAACCACAGAAACGTGCGTACGCCAGCCTTGGAGTTGCCGTGGGGCTGCGTACATTTCCACGTTCAATTCTGTTTTGATACATACAGAGTTTTGCGTGGAAAATGGCGTACGCAAGGTATTTGTGCGTACGCACCGTTGATACATGAGGCCCCTGGACTTTATGTTTACACCTTGAAATGCAAATGTGCACCTTTTCCTTTTCAATTTTTAAAACTTGGAAGGGATTCATTTTAAATGCTGCTGTTTTGTAAACGGTTTTTGAGCTGCACCTTAATTTTATATAAAAATATTGAAGTTCTCAAGACCTTGTTTTATGACTTTGTAAACATATCTTTCAGAATACTTTAAAAAATAATTTTTAGCATATAAATAGTATTGTGCAAGTATTGTTAAGCAAACTTACAAGTGTAACCTAACAATTACAATGACAACACGGTATTAGTTTTAGAAATTCAAAAATTTAACTTAAATGATAAAATAAACTGTAAACTAGAAGTAAATAGCAAGTGCATTGGGAGCATATGAAAAAGTGTACTAGTTGTATACTTTAAGTATACTTCAATAAACTAAAATATGAACTTGAAGTACACTATAAGTACATTGGAAGTCTAATTAAAAGTGTACTACTAGTATACTTTAAGTATACTACAATAAACTTAAGATAGGCCAATTTAGTCGCAAAAAAGTATATTGTAAGTAAACTGTGAGTATACTTAAAAGTACACTTAGAGACATATACTTTATATACTTAAGTATACTTAACAACATATACTTAAAGTATACTTCTTTTTGGTAAGGGTATGGACAGTTCTCTTTATTTAGGGACAAGCCCTATTTGTCACTCGGACAATTTTACTTTTTAATGAAGAGGCCCGTTTTTATCAGTGGCAAACGAGGCTAGCCTGTATAAATAAAGGTTGAATGAATGAATATAAAATCTTATATTTTTATTTTTAAAAAGGCCTCTTTTTTCACTGACACATTCCAGTTTTTATTTTCAATTTAGAATTATTTCATTATACAGATATGTGCAAAGGCTCTGTTGATGTTATTCACTGTTTACAGAAAGATTTAATGCCTGTGTCTAAATAAAAAATCTGTTCAAAGTGCAATCTAATCTACTCTTAGTAGAAAATGTTTTATCATCAGGTGTAATGAAAAACATAAACTCAAGCTACATTTAATTTTTTAAGTATAGTGTTATGTGAGATTCATTTTAAATTGTGAAAAGTGAGCTTCACTTATAGTCAGTGTTGTATAAAGTATCTCAAAGTGTTACTTGTGTAAAAGTTCAACTATCTAACTTTTACCAAAGTAAATTTTACTTTAAGAGTATTACTTGACTTAAAGTCATAAAGTACCGTACATTTACTGTACTTAAGTAACAAAAGTAAATTTCTCATATAAAATATACTTAAGTATTAAAAGTAAAATATTGAGTAAAAGTGAGCTATTACAATTTCCAAAATAAAATTTGGGAGGGGACTTCTTCCAAAAACACTTTTCTAAAGTCCACAATGACTATAATGGTATATTAAAATGTTAATGTTTATGCACTGATCTACCTGTTTCTGCTATATATACTGGTATATCTCTGCCACGTTCATCTTCATACTAGACTACGTACATTCGACATGTCCTCCTCTAGTGTGATGTGATTTTTGTCATGTTCAGGTGTGATGGATCTTACAAACCAATAGAAAGGTAGAATGATATATATTTATGCTTCTCATCCAATTACAATTATATTCACTCTATCCAGGCGGTGTAATTGATCTGTATATATTTGAGAAAAAAACCGATTCTGTTTATAACTTTTATGGACAGAATTTCTAGGCGCAGCCAAGGTGTTCAGAGGATCCGTTTTGGTGGCCTTAGAATCGCTTCTCTGTTTTTTGCAGATGATGTGGTCCTATTGGCTTCATCAGCTCGTGATCTACAGCTTTCGCTGGAGCGGTTTGCAGCTGAATGTGATACGGCCGGGATGAGGATCAGTTCCTCCAAATCCGAGGCCATGGTCTTGAGCCGGAAAAG
>JBBPBX010037089.1:0-11633 GCA_038048925.1 Garcialebias charrua | reverse complement strand
GGCAGATGTCAATCACAGGATGTGATTATTATCCAGCCCCTTAATAACACTCTAAAAGGTTTTAAGGGAGCCTGGGAAAAGTGGACTTTTTCAAGGTCAAAGTGTCTTTATTGTCATTCAAACCACATGTGGTACATGTGGTGGAACAAAACTGTACAAAGAGTCCCTGTTACATCCATCAAATATACAAATTGTAAAAAAAACAGTAATAGAATCTAAGCAATGAGCTAAGAAATACACTAAACTAAGAATATACTAAGCACTGCTAGTACAAAACAACGTTCCAAACAACAGCAGCACAAACATGAGTCTGTGTGAGCAGATGAGGACGAATGAATACAGCAACATGAAATAAATCAGCAGCATGAGATCAGCATCATGGATGGTCAGCAGCACATACAACATATTTACTTGTTAGCAAAGACTATCAGAGGACATTTGTATCCTCTTGTGATATCCTCAACTTTTGATATGAAAAAGAAGTGTTTACAGGTAAGTTTTATAGGTGTTTTGGAGGACTAGGTGTGTAACGGTAAACATGGGTGTACCGAACCATTCTGGAATGGCATGTTCGGTTTGGTCCACGTGTGTACCATTTAGGTTATTTTTTTACTCATTAAATTTTATTAATGAGAGATTATCCGCCGCGGAACTAAAGTTCGTAAGCGTGTTTCAGCACGGTGCTATTATCTTGCAGCACGCGTAACATTTAGCAGCCTAGCATCTCGTTGCGGTCTGCTGTTTGTGAACATTATGGCTTTCTTGTTAAAAGACAAGCGCAAATCCAAAGCTGTGTTGACGTTGTTTCACGGAGATTGTATCTGCAGCAGCAACACGTCTAACTTGCTAACACACTTGAAATGAAATCATCCGAATGTGAACATCTCCTAGCAGCTTGTTGCAAAGACCGATAACAGCAGTAGCATTAAAGTAACTTCATCAGGTAATTCAGAGCGGTCCAGAGCCATAACACAAGTTGTAGGAGTTTTTAAAGCTCTGGATCTATGTCCGTATTCTGTTGTTGATGCATCGGCTTTAAAGTTCTCGAGACCCGCTATGACATCCCATCACGTCAACACTTTAGCCAAAAAGTTGTGGAAGCATTTTATGAAAAAACTAAAACTGATATTGTCAACAAGCCCTGGACCAGATTAAAGCTCTGCCCTGATGATGATGAGTGACCTCTTAACAGAAATTATGGCCATTCAAGAAGAGGTATTGTTATTTTATTATTATTATCTAATTAACTATTTATTTATTTAATTTTAAATTATAATATTATTAACTCATAGTTTATTTATTTTTTACCTATTTGTGTTTTATTTCCAGTCTGGGACAGAGATAGCAGCTGAGTCTTCTTCCTGTTCAGGGAAATCCACCAGAGATCACCTCCAGCTAAAAAGTGTGTGATGACTGAACTCTGAACTTTTCCAGGGACAGGTGGGAGCAGGTCCAAGAAGAGGTTGTGAGTAATGAGGACAAATACAGCCACACTGCAGAATTAGCAAAGCTCTACCTCTTTATTCCTGATACCTGTTGTTAGTGAGTTGTTTTCTCCACCGCTGGAGATATTCATTGCAACTAGATCTGTGCTTTTGGCAGAAAATGTGGACAAGTTGGTCTTTTTGGCCCAAAACTTAAAACTTGATTAGTTAGATTGTAAACAGTCTGTTGCTGCTTATTGTTCTGTTCTGACTGTTGTTGTATTTATTAAATTTTTTATTATTGCTAGTATAGTTTATTTATTGTACGTACTGTATTGGGGAAGACCCAGGGCATGCTGGAGGGACTGTCTCTCAGTTGGCCTGGGGACACCTTGGAGTCCTCCCAGGAGTGCTGGAGGAGATGGGTGTGGAATGAGATGTCTGGACCTCCCTGCTCAAACCATTTCACCCCATCAGCTATGGTTCTACCCAAATACTGAGCATCATTGTGAGAGAGCAGTATGGGTTACCTATGATCTAAACAAATTGGAAACAGTGAGACACTATTTGATAATAAATTCTAACACCTGAAACATTACTGCAAACATTCTGTTGGTGTATTTGAACTTTGACTGTGTTTTCAATGTTGCTCTGTGAACCATGTGTCATCCATGACAAAGGTGAGCACATACAATCCACCACTGCTCATGCATTGAAGATGAGATGTGAATAAACTAGAAGGGTACCAATGGCGAGCTCAATGCAGCAGGCTAGTTGGCGTCATTTCAGTAAATAAAAATACAAGAAAGCATGAGTTCGTTGGGTATCGTGGATGCACCGGTAGATGTGGACGCATTGGCGCAAGGTAAACACTTTACCTTTCAGGAGCTGCAGGACGTCCACTGCGATGCTTGTTGACCTGTGCGTACAGCGCTTCCAGTGGTGGGCCATTGTTCTGCGGGTTGCGTGAAGGAGGAGGACTCTGCGGACTCTGAGGGAGGTGGTAGTGATGATTGTAGGCATCTATGCTGCCACTATCGGCAGATGAGCCTAGCGATCCAATTCCAGCATAAGGGTGCTCCTCATCCGAGCTGAAAGTGTGGCTGACAACATCTTGAATTTCAGCATATTCCCTCTCCTTTGCCACCTGAATTTCTTGTGTCTTAGCTTGGATTCTGAAAGAAACAAAGATAAAACATTAAATATACATGCACATGTAAATTAGCTAAGAAAAACGCTAAATGATTGATTGTTTATTTCCAAATACAACATGGTATCACTTTGGTAGACTTTTTTTTTTGTCCTGTAGGAATACATTCGGTGGATGATATAACCATTAAACTGTAATGGTGAAAAAATGTAAACATGAATCTAGGCAGCACGGTGGTGCAGTTTGTAGAGCTGTTGCCTCTCAGCAAGGAGGTCACAGGTTCAAATCCAGACCAGGGATTTTTCTGAGTGGAGTTTGAAGGTCTCTCCATGAGTTTTCTAAGGGTACTTCAGTTTCCTTCCACAGACTAAAAACATCATGTATGTTAGGCTGATTGGTAACTCTAAATTGTCCCTAGGTGAGAGAGAGAGAGTGAATGGTTGTTTGTCTTGTTTGTCTGTACGTGTCCCTGTGATGGACTGGAGATCTGTGCATGTCCCCCTCCTCTCGCATAGTGACAGCTGGATATGGGCACCAGTGACACCTACGACCTGAAGAAGTAAAGATTATGTATGTATGTATGTATGTTAGGGGTTGAACGAGTACATAATTTTTAACCTCGACATTAACATAAAAAAACTCGAACGACGCTCGAGTAGCCGATGACGTCACAGTGTCTTACGATGCAAAATAAATAAATAAATATAAATGCCTAAAAACGTCTTTACAAAAAGAAAAAAAAGACCAACAAAGCATTGGGAGCATTTATTATGCTCCTATCATTTATCATACTGCACATAAGTCACAGGAAAAACAAAACTATTAGTTATATTAATAATATTAAAAGTGAAAGTATAAGGCGATGAAAACCGAAACTTAAAAAACAAATGGGGCCACAGCCACACCGTACCACCGCCTGCAGCTGTGCAATTTAGGTTTACTTTTAGAGATTGTGTTTATAGATTTTTGGTAGCTCTAGAGAGATGAATATTTGTTTTTTTTGTTTGTGAAACGAGAGAAAGGAAGCCGTTTCGGCCGTGTTATAATATGGGACCTGCATTGCAACACTGCCCTCTGCTGTCACAATCTACTACAAAGAAAGTCAACACGAAGTAGCGCATTTTATAAAATTATAAACTGTTTTACCTTTTTGACAAGACGGCCTGCTCCATTAACATCCGTGCGCACACAGGAATCCATTTTGTAGCGTCTACTAAAAGCTAAAAGCTGCCCCGCGCGCTGTGAAATGTGAAATGTGACGTCACTACGGGTACCCGAGTTGGACAAAAAAGCCTCGANTAAAAGTGAAAGTATAAAGCGATGAAAACCGAAACTTAAAAACAAATGGGGCCACAGCCACACCGTACCACCGCCTGCAGCTGTGCAATTTAGGTTTACTTTTAGAGATTGTGTTTATAGATTTTTGGTAGCTCTAGAGAGATGAATATTTGTTTTTTTTTGTTTGTGAAACGAGAGAAAGGAAGCCGTTTCGGCCGTGTTATAATATGGGACCTGCATTGCAACACTGCCCTCTGCTGTCACAATCTACTACAAAGAAAGTCAACACGAAGTAGCGCATTTTATAAAATTATAAACTGTTTTACCTTTTTGACAAGACGGCCTGCTCCATTAACATCCGTGCGCACACAGGAATCCATTTTGTAGCGTCTACTAAAAGCTAAAAGCTGCCCCGCGCGCTGTGAAATGTGAAATGTGACGTCACTACGGGTACCCGAGTTGGACAAAAAAGCCTCGATAGAAGTCAAAGCACTCGAGCTGTCGAAAACTCGGTTATTCTGTTAATGCACTAATGTATGTATGTATGTATGTATGTATGTATGTATGTATGTATGTATGTATGTATGGACATATATGTATGTACCGGACATATTACATATGTATGTATGTGTATTGATCTAGTTTCAGGTTTCAAGTGCTTTCAGATACCAGTGAACCAGTTCACAGCCCTTAAAAACATTTGAGGCGATACACCTTTTATTGTAGTTTTTACACTCTCCGTACTGTGAATGTTCACAGCCCTTGGGGCCCTGTTTGCATAACATCATTTTGAAGGGAAACTGTAATCTTGTTGTATTTTGGCTGTTCATGCACCTGACAAGGGTGGAGTCTTTTTGAATCCAGGTCTCACAGTGGAAGTTTTTGGAAATGCACATTTCACAGTAACCTCCAACTTGCTGGTGAAGATTCTCAGTCGTCCAGGACATGATAAAATCAAAAAAGGCGTTCAATACAGGATCAACTGGTATAAAAAAAACTGGAATAAAAAAAGAAAAGAAAAATTTAAAATGAATGCTTGGACACCGTTAGTGTAACGGGACAATAATATTACTCTAAGTAATGCTTCAAATTCCACCAAATGGGTCATGACTTGTTAAGCAAATCAGTTAATGTTTTTTATTAGTGTATGAGCTGAGCAGTATGTCCTACTGCACTTGAACATATCCATGTTCTTATAAATCAAAGTGGGGCCCAGCAGAAAAAGTTTGGGAACCACTGAGTTCATGATTGCTGCACAAAGTAATCTGATCTTTCTTTCTTTTTTTTTCATTCAACCTTTATTTCAGGTAAATCTCATTGAGCCTCGAGGGCTCATTTACAAAAGCGACCTGCTATAAACTAAAGAATGATGAACATCAATGGTGGAATTTCCTTAAACAACAAACAACAGAAAAAAAACATAGGAGAGAAATAGAAAGTGAAATGCAAAGTATCAAAACTAGCAAAACACCACAAGGTAGATGTACAAAATCAAAAACAAGAACATATCTGCAATGGTTTTTGCCAGGATTCCAAAAGATTCTTAAAACCATTTAGAGAGGTCAGGGCCGAGAGCTTCAAATCTTTTTGTAAGATATTCCAGGAAGCAGGAGCAGAGTAGGAGAAAGCCCTTTTCCCAAGTTTAGTCCTCACTGACGGAACACTGCAGGTAATCATGTCCTGAGAGCGCACACTGTAGCTGCACTCACACAGAGACATGTAGGAGGAGATGTATGAGTACTTTCTTATGAGTAACATGTCTCTTCTGAATATGTATAGGGTGCTTTTAAATTCTGCTTTAACCATTTACCACCTAAGGAAAAAATTACTACCTAAAAATGTGTCGTCAGCGATGCGGTCTAAATAAAAGGGTTAACAAACAAGACGAAACCCCTCAGCACACGGAGTCTTGAAGTCTGTGAAGTCTTCCGTTGTTGGTGGTGGTACATGTCACATGGCTGCAGTGACGATCAGCCAAGAGTTGCACAACCATAGCATCTAACGTAAAAGGAAGCAACCATGCTGATCCCTATATATGTTTTGTAACAAGTCTTTTAATTTGTATAACCCTCCGAGTCCTTCTAGTTTGGATGAAAAGCAGTCATGTTTTTTAGACTGTTCAAACTGGTTTTGGGTGCTTTTAGTCCATGGGCCAGACTGGAAGTCAGTACCACCGGAGGTGGCTAAGGCTGTCATACCATTTTTGAAAGCTTGAAATCTCACCTTTATGATGAGCTATGATAGCAATCACAGTTTTGTAGCTGTTACAAGTTATAGCGATTTTATGACAACAAAGTTGAGGATATTTAATGCCTATGTTGACTTTACTAAATCTTGTACAGTATATTTTACCAAAAATATATATTTTCCAACAAAAAGTATCTATAAATATGGCTATTAATATTGACAATGTAAATGTGAAAAACATTAGTTAAAACAAGTTCAAGGTCATTGTGAACGTTCAAGGTCAAGTAAAAAATAAGTGTTTTTTTAAACATTAAAATGGCTTTAAATTCACCAAATGTCTTTTTTCTAACTCAGAATATTCTCAGCTCTCAGAAAATATATAATATTCATATATGTGTACTGCAGCTATGATTCTATGTCTCTATCTCATCATGTGGAGATAGCGAAAATGTTATTTTTCATAACATAGCATTATGCGCTATTTGTAAGCAAAAGGTGTTTTTTATGATATGGCCAATTCCATTATGAAGAATTTTATAAAGTCTTCATAATGGAATTTGCCATATCATAAAATCACAGTGTCACTTGATAAAGGTCAAGGTCATAGTGTAAGGTCAATAAACAACAAATCTGTATTAATGGCAATTTTTTATTGCTTTCACCAGAATATCCTATGTAGTTCAAAAAATTAACATTTTTGTGATAGAGAACATTATATATTTTCAAAAATGTATAGAAGGAATGTTTTGAACAAAATTGTTAGTTTCATGTGCACAAAAAACAAATTTCACAAATCAGTGCCACTATGAGTGGGTAAGTGTCATTGATTGGTACAAGCTATTCGTCTTCATCGTCGTCATCAGAGTCAGACTGCTGTACTTCTGATTCTTCTTTGCTGGATTGGTTTTTGCAGTTCTGTAGCTTGCACATGTCTGTGCACTTCAAGCCATTGTTGAGACAGGTACACTCTGGTAGTTTGCATGAACGCACACATTTGCATGAGAGAAGCTGCAGCACGGCATCTGGGGCAGGTGAGCCACGCATCCACTGGATAGCCAACTTACCATCTTCGTCTGTTGTCCAACCACAGTCCTTTGGGCTTGGGACAAAGGGCTGGTTAACCAGACATCTCCTCCAAATGGCAGCTTGATAGTTTGCACGGAGAGAATGCATGAAGAGACAGTCTTCACAAGGAGGCAACTGACTTGACTCGACCTCTCCTCGATTTGCACAGAACAGCTGATATCGGAGCTTGTTTACTTCAGCAGTTTTAGTGGAAGCCATGTACATGTGACAAGTGATCTGTTGCAGCTTTTGAAACAGTTCTGCAGATAACTCCCAAGAACGTCCAAGTTCACTGAAGGCCACCTGTATGTCCTTGTCAGACTTCATCTGCTTAAAGGCCGTCATTGTTCCACGTCCAGCAAATGCACTGACTGTATCACAGCCTGTAAAGGCATGCATGCCAATCAAACCATCGCAGACACCACCTCCCATTGCATGCCTGAGGCTGGTTATATCTATGAACCGTGTTCGGGTCTTTGTGCCACTCTTCAGGTAAATAGGACATGCGATACTCTCATTGACCCCCAGGCACAGAACCAAGACATCAGTATCCTCAGCAGTTATGACCACAGACTTGTAGCCAGATTGTGATGCATGAAGAGCATGGAGCAGGAGACGGGTGTCTGCTTCTTCCTGTGAGCACTTTAGCTCTGTGGACTCTTCCCATTTTTCATTGGTGATCTTGAAGCACAGTTGTTCACAGGTAACGTATAACACCTTGTCTTTCAGTTTTGCTCGGTGTTTTGGTTCCTTCCACTGCTCTACCAGGAACTTGATCAGACTTGCTTTGTTAGAAGGGCTGCAAAGTAGCTTCCTCCATTGTTTAATGTGGTGCCCTGGTGCAATGTTTTTGATTTGGATTCCTGAGTCTGCACCCCTGTTGACTCTTTCTGCATCTTTAATGGACGTCTCCTTGTAAACGTCAAACACGACATCGATGCGGCAGCTCTCTGTACCTTCATGGAGAACACTGGACAATGTCAGTTCTGCAAGCTGTGAGAAGGTTTTGTCATTTCCTTTCAGTTTCTGGACCAGACTCATCCCATCAATGACCGTTGCAGATGAACCTGGGATGACTTCTGCAGGAGAAACAATCTTCTCAAGCTCTCTGGCTAGGGCTGCTTTGTTGGTTTTACGTAAAGACCCATCTCCATTTGCAAGTGTCCATGGCAAAGGCCCAAGAGGATGAGCCAGTACTTCACTCATGTGCAGCTTTCTGCTTTCTGCAACAAGGATCATCTGGCCAAACAGCTTTCTGTCAGCTTTAAGGACTACTTCTCTGGATTGACTATGGCGAAGGGACTGCATTCTGATGTCTGAGAATGTTTTCAGTTTCTTCTTTGTCATTGTTTCATAGAACTTTGTGGATGGGGTATCTGCTTCCATGCGCTGTTGCTTGAAAGCTTGGTATGCCTTTTCCCCTATGTCATTGGCTTCAAGAAGGTCTTTGGCTACATTGTGCGGTGCAATAGTGGCAGTTGACAGGCTGACCAGCTCGCCTTGATCACAGTTGAAGGGATTCATCCAACTGACCTCCATCAGCTGAACAAGGGACTGGGTATCGGCCTCATCTCTTTGTATCCTAGGCAGCAGTAGGTCAGGATGTTTGAAGTCATGTTGGCCCACGTGTATCATGGTCCTCAATTGTCGCAGGTATCTGCTACGGTATTCAGCTGTGAGATAGTACTTGGCCACAGCTCCAGCTTTCAGGCTAAACCCCTTTGTTCCACCGGGCGTCTGGGTGTCTTTGTTGATAGTTTCTTCAATTGTCTGATCTACAGGAATATGTCCAAAGGGATTTTGGGGCCCGATCTGTACTGCAAAGCCACCTTTCATGAAGTAAGCATAAACATCTGGGTGTTCTATGGGAAGTTGTGACATTGTGGCATAGTAGTAGGTCAGGAAGCGTGCGTAGTTCACCTTGTCATAAGCAAAACACCATGGGATCATCTTTCGGATAGCTGCAAGGTGAAGCATCCAGTTTCCTTCTCTAGTAGCTCGAATGAGATCCAGCATGATTTCTGCCATATCTAGGTAAGACATCCAAAATGCTGACAGGCTCTGTGCATTCCTGAGGGACTCCAGGTATATGTGAAAGAGCTTCAAGGTGCGTGTGCATGATTCATCCTCAATCAACAGTTTGATGGATTCTTGAGAGACACTGCTGTGGAAGTCTCCAATGTTCTTCAGGGTTTCTTCCAGGTGATGGACATCTTCTGTATGGTTGTCCTGGAGCCAAGGAATGAAACCTTTCCATGCAAGCCGCATCAGTGCCTCGTACACAAGCTTGTGGACTCTAACTGCTCTGTTGTACTTGCGGTCTTCCATCAGCCCAGCCACTGATCCTTGTGCAATGACCCCAGATTCCACACACAGGTCGCTGAGCCCTGTATCTTGGAACCTCTTACCCATGATGGAGAGGAGATTGCAGATTGTGTGGAAAACACCCATTCTGATGATGATATTCTTGAATTTGTCATGTTTCCACACTATCTCAGCAGCCTTAGCAAATAGTGCTTGGTCAAACACACACACTATTTCCTTCAGTTGTAAGGACTGCATGATGCGAAGTGTTTGCTCCAGCACTTCATTCACAGTGGACATCTGTGTTGCAGGGGCATTGATAGTAGGAAGATAGCCCACAGTATCCTGGGAAACAGTGATGTTGTTGCGAATCTGGATGTTGAAACCAGTCCAACTGCTGATGGTCTGGTTATCAGGGTCCGACATGCGAGTCAGGAGCCAGATATGGTTCTTGAACTTTGCATCTTGAACTTCTCTCGTAGTATCGGCATCTATACTCTTAATCCTTGGGGGACCAGCTCGATTCCCAACATTGTAGGTTGGTAGCATTACTGGGGCAGGACTGATGCTCCTCTTTTTGGATTTGGTGAGGGTAGGTAGAACACGCTCTGGTAAGGGTCCTACTATTTTGCGCTGGACAGCAATGCCATTCACTCTGTGGGATGTGCCTTCCCCACAGAGTGTCTCCTCAAGTCGGTCAATGTTGTCCCAGGCCAGGGTTATGAATACTCTAGGGTATATGTTTTCTGGCAGTGGGATATCATCCTTTGAAAATTCTAGCTTCTGAACACAGAGTGATGTGTCTATCTCCTTTATTTGGGAGTAGGAAACACCATGACCAAGACGATTCAGAGTGCGTATCAGCTCTGTGTTTCCTGTTAAAGACATCACAGCAAATTAGCTTAATGTTTGCTGGTTTAACGGGGCTGAGGTAGAGTTAGGCCAGTCTGAGAGTAGCAGTGCCCTCTGCTGGATGAAGGCAAAACTACACTGAAATAAGGTTTAAATTAAGTTTTAAATGGATGATTTAAATATTCAATTCAAATAAACATACATTTCCTTATATTATATGTATACATAATTATATAATTATATGTATACAGATGTTAAGAATCAGATATTTAGAACTTATATTAGATTTTACTATATTCTTTGTATTTGACCTTGACTTTCACAATGACCTTGTCCTTATTTTACAAAAAGGTCATCAGAAATGGATTGCCAGCCCAGAAAACATAAATGTGTACTTTTTTGTACATGCAAATATGCTTTTTTGAACAAAATAAATAATAAACATTAAAGATCCACTGACGTGATTTTTCTACTATTCATCAAATTGCTCAAAATATATATATTTTATCATTTAAATATGTTAGTTTTTGCAAACAAAATGATAAATCACTTTAATTTTGCTTTAAAAGTGATTTTGAACTTCTAGCTGTGTTTAATCGTGGGAAATCCATTTACACCCGAACGCACCATCTGTGATGTAATATCCAGAGTTGAGGCAGAGCTCTGAGCTTGTCACGGTGTGCGCAGCTCCACATGAAGGAAGTCTGATACAGAATCAGACCTAAATTAGATCCTGTTGTTTCTTGTTCCATCACCCAAACTATTTTCTGCTTCCCAAAATGAAGACAAATAGCTCAAATCTTCACCTAGATTGATAAATTAGTCAAGTTTTAAAATGTCAGCTATTGAAGAGACTGGAGCCCTCTGCCTCTCACTCTGGACATTACGTCACAGATGGTGCATTCAGGTGTAAACGGATTTCCCATGATTAAACACGGCTTGAAGTTCAAAATCACTTTTAAAGCAAAATTAAAGTGATTTATCATTTTGTTTGCAAAAACTAACATATTTAAATGATAAAATATATATATTTTGAGCAATTTGATGAATAGTAGAAAAATCACGTCAGTGGATCTTTAAATTAATAGTAGTGGCCAAAAATCGTAAATTTTGTTTCCTTTAACACGCTGTAACATCTAACAGCTATGAAACTGCGATTGCTTTCATAGCTTATTGTAAAGCTGAGATTTCAAGCTTTCAAAAAAGGTATTGCAACCTTAGCCACCTTGAGTGGTACCCGTGTCCAAAAAATTGGGGTCTGGCCCATGGACTATTTAACATTGTTACGCCCCCGAGGGGTCAAGTAACAAATTGAGGGACACAAGACCAGAAAAGAGGGTTGAAAAAAAAAGTGTATTTTGTTATTATGTAAA
>JBBPBX010037088.1:18361-31107 GCA_038048925.1 Garcialebias charrua | reverse complement strand
TAGTTAATTCTAGATGTTATTACTGTTTTTCTCTTGCATTTGTTGTTGGATGTAACTGGGACCCCGTGTACATAATCTCGTTTTCATCACATGTACCACATGCGGTGCAAATGACAATAAAGACTCTCTGACTCTGACTCTGACATCGGGGGCAGTTCCCTTGGATTGGCAGACTGGGGTGGTGGTTCCCCTATTCAAAAAGGGGGACCGTAGGGTGTGTTCCAACTATAGGGGGATCACACTCTTATGGTGTGCTCACACCAAGCAGCGTTTTGACCTCCAAAGCTTCCAGCTTCCATGTAAAGTCAATGGTGGACGCACTTCCAGGCACCTCCTGGCGTCTGGCGTCAGGTCGCGTGCGTGTTGAGCGTGCTGAGGAGCGTTTTTTCGTGCACGTGAACCGGCTTCCACCTCCAAACCGAGCATTCAACATGTTGAAGATTTCGCGGTTCAAACTTTCAAACGCCGCTCAACTCCACCTGATTGGTTGGTGTGTCAACCAATCAGGGAGAGTCGGGGGGCAGAAGAGAGGGGGCAGTGGGAGAGTCCCTATGTGACGCGGAAACGAGGGTGCGCGCGCACTATGTGACGTATTGTTTGTCGGAAAAAAAAAGAAAAGACTCGCGAGCTCGTGGACTATGGAAGAGAAACTCATTGTAGCTGTGTGTTCGCGACAATTCCTTCACGACCAGTCAAGTCTGCTCGACAGAGACGGAAATAAAAGGCTCCTCGCCTGGCGGAGTGCACTCTGTATACCGGTAAGCTCCTCCCACACCCCGTCGCCACAGCAACGAAGCCGCCGCAACACTACAGTTTGGACAACACTGGGCAGCGCGTCCACTTCCGTGCGTGAGGAGCGTTTTCGGAGGTCAAAACACTGCTGGTGTGAGCACACCATAAAGCCTCCCTGGTAAGGTCATTCAGGGGTTCTGGAGAGGAGGGTCCGTTGGATAGTCGAACCTCGGATTCAGGAGGAGCAGTGTGGTTTTCGTGCTGGTCTTGGAACAGTGGACCAGCTCTACACCCTCAGCAGGGTCCTGGAGGGTGCGTGGGAGTTTGCCCAACCAGTTTACATGTGTTTTGTGGACTTGGAAAAGGCATTCGACCGCGTCCCTCGGGGGGTTCTGTGGGGGGTACTCCGGGAGTATGGGGTACCAGGCCCATTGATATGGGCTGTTAGGTCCCTGTACGACCGGTGTCAGAGCTTGGTCCGCATTGATATGGGCTGTTAGGTCCCTGTATGACCGGTGTCAGAGCTTGGTCCGCATTGCCGGCAGTAAGTCAGGCTCGTTTCCAGTGAGAGTTGGACTCCGCCAAGGTTGCCCTTTGTCACCGATTCTGTTCATAACTTTTATGGACAGAATNTCGAAGACTCATTTACAATTGAGATCTGTTGGACAGACAATAAGTGGTGAAAAATGACACATAGGGTTTGGAGACAAAAAAATTCCTAACACATTTTTGACCTCTTCTTGAAGGTCAAAAATGTGGTAAGGAAAAAAATCTTGCACATAATGATGCTGACATTACACAGAGGGTGGGGGAGGGCACTCAAAGGCGGTGAGCATGCCAGCCCGTATAGAGGCACTGCAGAGTTCAGATAGAATCACTCATTTCATATACAGTACAGTAGTAGAATGGGTAAATGAGGACACACATTGTGTTGTAAAGAGCTTTGGTTATTGATAAGATAGAAAAGCACTATATAAGTGCAGTCCAGTCCATAAACGTGGTTGTTTTTAAATGTGCTATATCAGTAAAATGGATATTGACATCTTATAAAATCTTTCTTGACCCTATATATATATTGGCAATTACAAAGTTTAACCAAAAATGACTACAGTTATACCATGTTTTGTTTTAAAGGGGACCTCAGATGGGTTTTTTAAATTTTTATGGTATTTCTGTGCGCTATCCAGACCCTATTCCTTCAATTTAATGCACAAAATAATTCTTAGATAATCAATTATACCCTTTTTAATTCTGCCATTTTTAACTTACGTTTTGAACGACTCGTTTCTGATAGAAGTTCTGAAGTCCACGCCCTTCAAAGATCTGTTTACGCCCTCTGTAACAGCCAGTATCTGTAATGTGTTGTTGTTTTAAAATTAGCTCTTTTTTTAAAGGTTCAGTCTGCAGTTTGTGTAGAACATCAGCACTTAGAAAAAATTTCAACAAGCAAAGCATTCTGATCCCTCCCCCTCAGAGCCATATATGGCTCTGCCCCCTTGTGGTCTGTTGAAATTTGAATTCAAGCTCTGTTTTTATTGGCTGATTCAAATTCAAGCTCGGTTTTTATTGGCTGGTTACAAACTTTGTTTTTATTGGCTGGAAAATGGCGGGTCACTTTTTCTTTTTAGAAATGCTTATTTACCACCTGGAGAAGCAAGGGGACAATATTTTTTTTTAGTTTTTTTCAGAGATTACCTCTCTAACATCAATCTAGTGACAGAGTGAAGAAATATGTTAAAAATATATTGTTAGAAAAGTTACATATAGCAGCTTTAATTACTCATTTGACTTACTGTTAGTGCTAGCTTAAGATAACTTACCGAAACCCGTCTGAGCGCGCCGCAATTTGCTGCTCCTTTTAGCATGAGACCACCCGAATCCGATGCTAATGTTAGCTTGTTCCTCTTCCGGTGTTCGCCAGCTCCGCTCGTTGCACGCGGCGATTTTGGGAGTTATCGCTGTTCCAGTCAAGACACACACAAAGTTCACCAAGTGTCTCCCGTAAATTAATCCGTAAGGAGAAGGTCCTCGCTGCTGCGAGGCTCCTGTGAGGCTTCAGTGAGGCTGTACAGTTGAAGCTCCGCTCCATCAAGCCAGAAGAGGGTCCCGTCGCAACCGGTCTCTACGCCGGGGGTATGCTCGTTTAATTTTTGCCGGCGGCGCGTTGGGAGAGATCGCAAATACACTAAAAATTGAACTAAAACATAAAAATAACAATTATACTTTATTTATAAAGCCATTTAAAAAACCACAGCTGCAACAAAGTGCTGTACACATGAAATTAATAACATATAAACAAAAGATGAGATGAAATCATGAAAAACAACAGTCATGTGTTTAATACAGAAGTGGGTTGAGCCTAACCAGGGGTTGCTAGGTGAGGGGCTGGACTCAGGTTGGGGTGGGTTGTCCTCTCTCGCTTGTGACGTCACAAGCGAGATTGACTTCCAGTTTATTTCAAAAACGAAACCTATATTATCACAGTAAAATAAATCTACTTAGAGTAAATAAACCACTGGGTGCATTTTTTTGGCCTTAGGACTGTTTTTTTATGAAGTAAATACCCAAAGTTGAGTAAAAAAACATTAAAAAGTGAATTTTGAATGTGTGGTCCCCTTTAAGATTATCTCAGTTTAAAACCGTCATGAAAAGCAGTGAGCTAAATCCATTCCTTCAACAAAGGCTAGTCTGTTAAGTTTTAAAGGCTTCTTCCTACAGCTTCTGTGTAAATGTAAGAAAATCAAATAAAACCAATCATTCAATATAACTGAACGCAGCAGCATTGTGTTTGTGCTTCCAGCCAAGGTTTACAGATGAAAAGAGCACAGTAATCAACACGGAGAAGCAGAACACCGGAGGTAGCAAACAAACAATAATTATACAACCAGCAGTCAGATACTGGGCACTGAACATCCACAGCACGTAGAGCTCAGTAACTTTTAGATTTACCGTACAGTCACTACAAATCTGAGAGGTCGTCATCAAAGCCTGGTCCCAATCCAAGACTCTCCACAGACATTTAGAAATAAAATGAAATTTAACCTTTTGAGTTTAAAGATTATATTTAAGATGTCACGGAGCGTATCAAGTGCTGCAGAATGACAATTTGGATTTTGGATGCCAGCGGATGTTCAACCTGGTGCTGGATTCTTCCATCTGTTAGCTCATGTTTCACTATTTTACCAGTGCTCGCTGGGAAATGTTTGAGCTAAAGTAAAACAAGGCAGGCTGTTACTCTTTAACCTCTTAAGACACATACAGTATGTCTTCAATGAGAGGTCATGATGTTTGTTTGAGTTCCTCAAGGCACAAAGGATGACTCAGATCACCAAACTGAGTCAGAGCATGGACGAGTTGTCAACTTACCAATCTCTATGGCCGACACGGAGATATTGTGCCAGGGCTGGGTTTCTCTGTCCAGTGGTCTGGTAGTTGTGATCATCCCATCCTCTGAAATGCTGAAGAACTGCTCCACATCCGTGTAAAGAGGAATCATGTATCTACACACACACATCATCATCACCATTACACAGATTTATTCAATGATACTTAACATTTGGTGCTTCCTGTAAAATGCACTGATTGGTTAATCACAAGGAAGAAGTGCTTAGTTCAGGCCAGAGGCCAGAAAACTTTACAACCAAAATACATTTACTCCATTTTCCTCTCTTTAAATATTAAAAGAAGGTTTGAATAAGACAACTTGTTATTTTATAGAAACTCTACATTTGAATAAACTGAAGCGTAGTTACATACTGAAATTTAGTAACTAAATAAATTGCTGATATTATCATTATTTTTACATTTTAGGACAAAGGAAAGATCAAAATCTTAATATGGTGAAAAAAAAAATGTTGTGCACCCTTTAAATTGAACTGGTTTATAGAGGCCTGTGTGAGTCCTTAATACCCAGTTTTGAAATAATATAACTGGAATTCTGCTAAATTGTGCAAACATACATTCAGGACAGTTTTTAGATTTTTATTTGTGACTCACTGCATTTAATGACAACAGATACTTTCATTTCCTTAAACTTACAAAATTGATCACATTTGTAGTAAACATTTGTTGTATTAACATATTTAATTAAAAGGGATTAACCTGTCCAAATAAAGGTTGAATAAATGAATTTCAGGTAAGAAATAAACATAAAATGAAACAGATCCATTTTGAAGTAAACATTTTATGTACCGGTAATTAAACATTTCTAGTAACAAACGTGATGAACGTTGTGTGAGTTAATGCATTTTATAGAAAAATTCCTACCCAAAAATGTGCAAATATAAGTGAACAGCATGATTTACATAATTATGTCTTCCTTGAAGCTGGAGTACAAACTAGGGATGCACCGATCCACATTTTTCACTTCTGATCCGATACGATACTTAAAAACTGGGTATTGACCGATACCGATACTTTCCCGATCCGATACTGTTCAGGTATGTGAATCTGTATAATGACATTTTTGTACTGTGACTATTCATTTTAACATAGTGTGAGATAAAACCAATGAAGACACTCTTGAGCCTTACAACAAGAAACTCACAAAATTTAACAGCACACAAGAGGCAGGTCTATACCACACACATGTCCTTCTCACTGATGGTGCAGCTGGAAAAACTTAAAAACCGCTAAGCATGATGGGAAAGACAACAGTGGGCTGTGTTGTCTTTCCCATCATGCTTAGCAGTTTTTTAGTTTTCCAGCTGAAAAAAACGCTAAGCATTATGTGAAAGACAACAAAATCCACTCTTTTAGTGGTTAAAGGGAGTGGGCTGTGTTCTCTTTCCCATCATGCTTAGCGTTTTTTTTTTGTTTTTCCAGCTGCACCATCAGTGAGAAGGACATATGTGTGGTATAGACCTGCCTCTTGTGTGCTGTTAAAGTTTGTGAGTTTCCTGTTGTAAGTCTCAAGAGTGTCTTCATTGGATTTAACTCACACAATATTAAGACGGTAGTCACAGAATGTGATTGAACACAGGTGCTCTTTGAAGCTGTATCGGAAATATCGGCAGGTTGGATCCGATATCCGATACTTAAATTATGCTGGTATCGGATACCGATACCGATACTGGATCGGATCTGCCCCATCCCTAGTACAAACTCTGAGAAATATCCTTAGGAAGCTTCATGCTTTCTGTAGACATCCAGCCATGTCTGTCTGGGTCCATACAAGGTCACAGTGGTTTGATTATGCACCTGTGCAGTGTGGGTGATGCTTCTTCAGGTGAACTTCATCTCCTGCCTCCACAGCTGCTGGATGCTGCATGTCTTATATTTGTAAGGAAACTTTCTCCAGGCAGCAGCGATCACACTGTGGGTCCATCAGGAGATGCTCCAAGTTCAGGAGTTGGTATTTATGATGAAACCACATGATGTAACTTTTAGATTTTTGTACTGCTAGCTGTATTTTTAATGCAGGTCTTTTATGCATCACCCTCACGATTCACACTCCATTTTGGTTACACTGTGTGTAGACACAACGTTACTCAGCATGACACACGGCGTTCTGGTGGCTCAGAGTCTGAAAGAGCAGAACCTGTGAACACACAATTAAAATGGTGAATGAAAAGACAGAAACAATCTATAATATATGTGCATCTTAATACATATAATACAGTATATATAAATAAATAATCAAGATTTGCAGTCTACATGTTATTAGACAAGCTCAAGTAATTAAAAATAAGGTAATTAACCTTTTCAACTTGGAGCTTTGTAAATCAGTTAAAAAACATACTTTAAAAATCAAGTGTTCACAGTTTTTAATAATCATAGCATACAGAAGGTTGATTGATTCGGAAAGAAATGTATATTAAGAATTTATGTAAAATTAATGTGCCAAGAACAACGTACCTTCAACGTATTTACAATCCGGGGCCTTTAAAAATGTCCAAATCATCTACCCAGCTGTTCACAGACTGGACCACCTCTCCCAGTGACTTGTAATTCTTAAAATGATTTGTAGTGTAAGCACTGACACAGACCAGTCTGCTAAAATGACTGGGAATATCAGTGGAGGCAAATATTACTCTGGGTCTCTGCTCCTTTTTTTTTTTTTTTTTTCAAACGGGCGACATTTCCAATTTTACCGATTTTTTTCCATGTACGGTAGTGTTTTTTGTTCTGGGAGAAGTTTGTCACGATATAGTCCACTTTGTTTTGCATTGCTTTTCAGCATCGTGACGTAAGATACAGCGCGAAAATGATGGAAAATCGCTTGAGTTTCTTTAATTTTTTTCTGAGGACAGTAGAGATGGTGGTCGAGACAGGAACGCTCCGACATGCCCCCACCGCAGTGACGTGCGTTACAAAACTCTATAAATTAAGCCGTTTTAACCCACACTTGTGCAATATTCTAAATGTTTCTAAACTCTAAATGCTCTTAAAGAGCACAGCGTGTCATGATTTCAGCTCTCTGCATCCTGCATGTTCTCTCGGCCACGCCCACTTCCCCGCTGCAGAATAGAGATCATGATAGGCTGCAGGAAGGAGCTTCTCCTGCATCTGTGGGCTGCACAAATGTGCAGCAGATGCTAAATAATTTAAAACAATTCATTTATTATAAAAAGTCCACACCGATTGTGCGGCTCATCCACCAATCAGCCAATTGTGTGTCATGTCCAATTTAATTTGGAAATACCGCAATAGAGCAAGTCCGCGATAGCGCGAGTCCGTAGCGAGGGACTACTGTTGTTCCATGGTATTCTTGAGCTACTGCGGAGGAACCAGAGCGCTGCATGTGGTCCCAAAGGAGCTTGTTGCTGCCCCCTTGTCTAGACTCTTAAGAGGAACAAAGTTGAAAGACCCTGGAAGTGTTGTGCACACATGTTTCACTCCTCTTGTTGAGTGTAGCTGAAGGAACATCAAGTTCATCCATACCTTAGTCATTTTAGATGAGTAACTACCAGGTTTGAGAAGCTCAGCTTGCTGTAGGTCTGTTAGTTCTATACTACATCAGTTAGAGTTACCTCACAGGATTGTTGGCAACATCAGTGTCCTTGGCATGAACTCGTCCCACCGAGGTGCCTTTGGGTGCGTTCTCCTCCACCTCAAACGTGTAACTGGGAGCTACAAAAACTGGAGGCTCGTCTGCATCTTCCACTGAAATCTACATACAAACATAAATACAAAATGAAAACATCAGGGCTGAGTTTGTCTGAACGTTTTATCTCATCAAACACAAACTGGTCCAGGCTCTGCCCTCTTGAGCACAGTGTGGACACGATGAAATATTGATTCCCCTCCTGCTCACATGAACTCTTCATGCATACCTTGATGGTGGCTTCATCCTTATAAGGTCCCCAAGCAATGAATCGAGAGTCGATGTAAGGGTTGGATCCCTCTACCTTTAAAGTGTAGGACCTCTTTGTCTCAAAGTCCACTGGCTGAGAAAGGGCAAACAAAAAATAAATCATTAGTTCATTTCAAACGTTGTAGTACAAGTTTACTCTAAAAAAATATATTTAAATATTCCATCCACTACAGAGCCTGAATTGGTTTTGTGAAATGCATGAAAGGCTGGTGCAGTGCTGTTGTTTGGTGATAGGGGGCGCTGTTGCCCCACGAATGAGTAACACTCATCAGTGCCCTGCTACCTCTGTGACAAAACAGCAAAAACCAGGAGAAACACAAACATACTTTAATTTTCAGACTGCTCGTAGTGTCTGATGTGGCACAATATGATGTGATTTATTTTTGGATGTGAATGAATCACTTGATTGTTTGTGTTCGGGACGCTTTCATCATCGGATGAAAACCGCTCCGGTCTGTTTCTAATGAGCCAGGATTGGCTTGGGGAGTGTGGGACACCACATGATAAGAAAGAGCTTTCAGTCACAAAAGGAGAATGAAAAGATGAAGTGAGACCACAAGAGCAGCTTTCTGCCAACGTAGTAATACACTATTTGATGTTTCACTCTGATTATGGAAACAAGACAATTCAGTCCACATCATAGTTTTTTATTATACCGCTAACATTTTTTCAAACCATTAGAAAGCTCAGAAGCCCTACATTTATTCACATTTAAATCAGCAACATTCAATTCACTTTATTTTACTTTTTTAATGGCCACAATATAGATTTGAGTGCTTTGGATGATTTTTTTTGTGTTAAATATCTAACATATGCACCACATTCCCTTAAAGTCAAATAAAACGTAACAGCAATTATAAAGCAATGACCCTTGGCAAAATAATCTACTTGCTGCTGTGAGTTTAATGATTCTCCTTTTTTCTACTCGCTCCTTTTATATGCGCAGAGTCTATACTGCTGCGGGGGGAACTTTTATGTCAACAAATGTTCAGGCAGTTATTGTATGATGCAATACCCAAACGAGTGCTCTCTGCTATGATTGCAAAGAAGCATCCTCTGCCAGAAGCACTCGGCAGCAGCTTCATCTGCAGCCGAACTGTCGTCAGAATCACAGGGGGAGACGTTTGTTTGGGTGTCGGGCTTTTCTGATGCTCTGTTATTTCAGTGTCACCACTAGAGCTGGAATAATGGTCCTGAGGAGGCAAAGGAGCAGAAACCAGCCTTTCTCATCCACACGGGAAAAGTTTTTGTATAGATTTTATTTTTCAGCCTCGCAACCACACAGAAACAGTGTTTCAGGAGCCTCTAAACTGTACTTCTCATGAAAGGGTTACAGATAGGGATGGGGCCGATCCGATCCAGTATCGGTATCCGATACCAGCATAATTTAAGTATTGGTTATCGGAACGAACCTACCTGCCGATATTTCCGATACTTTCTAGATGTCAGAGAGCACTATATTGCACATTACTCTGTGATAAATTTTCCGACTTACAACCGAAAATCCGGACTTACGAGCGACACGTGTTTCGTGTTCCGACATACGAGATTTCGTCTTACGAGCAACTCGCAGGAACGGAACTCACTCGTAAGTCGGGGACTACCTGTACACATATACAGTGGCAGACATGTTGGATTTTGATGTGGCAACCCAATTTCCAAAAGGAACCTTTTATTACACCTAGATGCAGCCCCACACCAACATGGAGGTTGGTACCTCGCAGATTTTTTTAAGTTGTCATGTTCAAAAACATGCACGTACAGACATGTGTACATATGGTTGGACAAAGGGTACTTCCAAGTCCCCATCTTCGCTTTGTTACAGAAGACAAAAACATTCCTGTGTGGACAGGTCCTTAATGACATCCTGGTAAAAGTAAAGTGGTTGAATCTGGGGGTGGTTATGGGAGATTTTAGAGTTTGGCAACCTGAAATTCTACATTAAAACATAAATGAATACTATGAGAACATAATCCTGTTCATCCATAATAAACAGTCCTGAATCCTATCCAGAAAGCAGTTTCCTAATGGATAAAACCCATGAACCAGCATGGGAGTCAGAAGGTAACACCTCCTCTGAATAGGTTGTTGCACACTCATTCAGCTGCGAATAAACACGTTTAATGTGATGATGACAGGTACAATTGAATAGATGTGACCCAGTTCCATCATTTTCTCTCTTTAGTCCCTCTCTGTCCCACCTGCCCTCTCTTATCCCCGTTCTCGTTCCATTCACTCGCTCTTTGTATAATCAGCCTGAGATAATAATAATATTCACATAATGCCCCTTCTTCTCCCCACTGCTTTATGCAACACACACAAGCACACGCACACACACACAAACAGCTCCTTAATATTCTGGGGGCTGCTTTCGTCAGGACGCAGTTGAAAGAGAATAGCTGATTAAAGCTCATCCCTGTGTGTGTGTCTGTGAGGAGGAGAGAATAGAGATTAGCGAGGGCTACTCCTGATGCTGATTTGAAAGTGTGTATAGGTGTGAGTTTGCGCATGTGGCCTTGTGTGTGCGTGAAGGTATGCACTCTGCTTTTAATTTTGCTTGGCACTGCCTTCGGGGTGCAAAAGGTTTTGATTTCCCTCGAGAGGCATCAAGACCCAATATTCTCACACACATGCACGAACACCTTCCTCTTGTGCAAACACATGCATACAAATACATTCGACTAAAGATGCCATCATCAGCTCAAGTGAGGAGCAGAAGTGTGCTGCGAGCTGTAAGCATGCCATCCTGAGCTCACCCTCACACTTTTAATCAGCTTTAAGCTACTGAGTTATTATTCCAATAAATACTCAGGAATTATTTATATATATATATATATAGCAGGTGACCCCCTACCTACGACTCCATCGACCTACAGCCGCCCGGACCTACGAACGTATCATATTTAATAAAAATATGAAAAATTACTGTATAAAAAAAATAATAATAATATTTTTTTTGTTTAAATGTTCTTAATTTCATGTGTACAGCACTTTGTTGCAGCTGTGGTTATTTTAAAGGCTTTCTAAATAATAATTATTTCTGATCATTTTTGTCATGATTGCGCAAGAAGAAGGTCTCCAGTTTAGAAGGTCACAAGTTAAAGCAGAACACCGGAGGCCATCTTAGGTCCAGTCACGGCTGCCGGCCTTTGAAGGTCTCCAGTTTAGACGGTCACAAGTTAAAGCAGAACACCGGACGCCATTTTAGGTTCAGTCACGGCTGCTGGTAGCCGGCCTTTGAAGACTGGTGACCAGGATGGCTTCATATGGATTAATTACTAGCTGGAAACGTCTCTATGAACTCTGTGGATGTCTCAGGCAGCCGCGGATTTATCCCCGATCGTGCCAGGCCGCTGCGCGAACACCTCCGGCCTGGCTAGCTCCAGAAGCTAACACGGGACGCAGCAGCGGCTTTGACCACCTCAAAGTAGAGGTGTCGTTTCTTTGCCCGAGCCCGACCCTACCCGAGCCCTACCCGACTTCGGGTAGGGTAGGGCCATATTTTTGCGTTTGATTGGCGGGCCGCGGGTCGGGCTCGGGCTTTGATGTGGTTTTTTTTAATCATACAGCACAAACAAAACTAAATAAAAATGCACACAATATAAAATTGTTTTAATCTGCTTGTAAAGAATATAAGGCAGTAAGTTTATTGATGAGGAAATAATTAATAGAGTGAATTTAGATGGTGAAAACCGCAGCGCACTGAGCGCAGCCACTAAATTGCGCAAACTCAGCCAGAGAGCAGGCGCGCAGCGCGCGCCTGGACAGCGTCTCCCCCGACATGCTGGACTTTTTAGTGACATTTCTCGAACCATTTTACCGTGCACAGAGAGAACTGGAGGGTGACAAATATCCCACCAACCTGGTTTGTCTCTGGAATGAGAAACTGAAGCAACACTGCCAGTCCTCACACTCACACACAGACTCTCCGCAGCAGGTGTTTCTGCGCGACATGCAGAAGTGCTGGAGCGCAAAATTATTATCCACGACTTGCACAGAGTTGCATTATTTCTGTGGCCTAACTTTAACAAGCTCAAAATTATGTCACCAGCTGACGTGCGTCAGGTGCACGCTCACGTCCGCACACTGCTCTCATCTGCGGCGGAACAAGTTGCCGCATTCCTGACATTCCTGAAGCTTCAAAAGTCACTGCGAGCAGCGCGCTCACACCTCCTCCATCAAAACACAGAAGAACAACATCAAGTTCTTTTGCTGAGTGGGAGAACGCAGTAAAAGCTTAATAAATAAACGTAGTGTTTTTTTTTTTTTTGTTGTTGTTTTTTTTTTAATCGGGTAGGGTCGGGTCGGGCGGTGATTTCTAGGAAATCAGCGGGCTCCCTCGGGCTTGGGTAATTAAACTAAGGGCTCGGGTAGGGTAGGGCCGTGGATTTCCGGCCCGATGACAGCTCTACCTCAAAGTAAGAAATTATATTTTTATTTAATTTATATTTTTATTACTGTACTGTATTAATTAATTACACTGTGTTAGGTGTGTTAGGATAGGCGAAGTACGTACAGTACTTGGTACCAAAAAAAAATAAAAAAACAGGACATCCCCGAGTGACGAGTGGACGGACGGACCGACCTGCGAACAGATCGACCTGCGAACGGTTCTTAGGTCCGGAACCCGTTCGTAAGTGGGGGGTTGGGTGTATATATATACTGTATATATATATATAAATATATATATATATATATA
>JBBPBX010037087.1:20708-31107 GCA_038048925.1 Garcialebias charrua | reverse complement strand
ATATATATATATATATATATATATAATATATATATATATATATATATATATATATATATATATATACAGGGAACCCCCGACCTACGAACGAGTTTGGGACCTAAGAACCGTTCGCAGCTCGATTCTGCCGTAGGTGGGGGGTGAAAATAGCGTCTCGTTCGTAGGTCGCTATTCTGTTCGTAGGTCGCGGAAATACCGCTAACGGACCGCCGCGCCCACATTTAACAGCATGACACTGACATACTGGGCTATATACATGCACAGAACTTTATTTACAAACACTTATCTAAACCATTACACCACACATGCATCCATAAACACACACAGTAACTGTACATCAGTAACTTCACATCAGAACTGCAGCAAATCAGCAGGAAATCTCATCAGCAAAATGATGTCAACAATCACACATGAACACTTCTCAAAGTGCAGCTTTTCACAGCACAACAGCAGCAAATCAGGGACTCCCATCAGCAAAATGATGTCAAAACAATCACACATGAGCACTTCTCAAAGTGCAGCTTTTCACATCAGAACTGCAGCAAATCAGGGATTCCCATCAGCAAAATGATGTCAACAATCACACATGAACACTTGTCAAAGTGCAGCTTTTCACATCAGAACTGCAGCAACAAATTAAAATTAATGCTAACGTGTGCTAACGTTGGCTTTAGTCTAAAACTGATATAAATTTACTGTAAATGTACTGTACCTGCTCGTACGTTCTTCGTAGTTTTTTTTTTTGTCGTGTTCTTCGTTCGCTTCGTTCGCTGTTATATGTTCGTAACTCTCTTCTCTCATCAATCACCGTGGAAAACCACGAGGCACAAAATGGCCGCAGCCCTTTAAATAGTTACCGCTTTACCTGTACGGATCCCTCCGCCGCCAGGTGCACTGCGGCTTTGTGTACATCCGCCAGAAGCCCAGCCCCCCCCTCTCGCTGGCGGTACTTTTCCACTGTCATGCGCAGTGTCACGCCCATGCCCAACAAGCAACAGCCAAAGGCAATCCCCTCCCCCACCTCGCCGATTGCCGTTTTGTGACGCAGTTTCGCCGTAGCTCGATTATATACCTGTAATGGGGCTCGTTCGTAGGTCGTGTATCCAGTCTGCCGTAGGTCGATTATATATTTTAACTTGGTTCGTTCGTAGGTCACATATTTTCTGCCGTACGTCGATGACATTATTCTACTTTAGCTCGTTCGTAGGTCCGGGACGCCGTAGGTCGATGGAGTCGTAGGTCGGGGGTTCCCTGTATATGTGTGTGTGTGTGTGTGTGTGTGTGTGTGTGTGTGTTTTAAACTCTTCCCACACTCTTGCAATATTCTAAATAATGTTTCTAAACTTTAAGTGCTCTAAAAGAGCAAAGAATGTCATGATTTCAGCTCTCTGCCTCCTCTGCTCTCAGCCACCTGCAAGTGCTCTTGACCACGCCCACTTCTACGCTCTAGAAGGAGAACAGCTTATTAGCTGCAGCAAGAAGCTTATGGGCTGCACAAAGGTGCAGCATGTGCTATATAATTTAAAATAATTTATTTTAAATAAAAATTACGTGCAAATCATGCAGCTCATCCATCAATCAGCCAATTGTGTGGCATGTCTGATTTTATTTTGAAAAACCGCAATCTGTGATCAACGAAACGCGATGTAGCGAGGGACTATTGTACTGTAAATGTATACTGATGGAATGTTTTTGACATCATTGCCCAAATTATATTCACATAAACTTGCAAAACTTGGAACAAAATTATAATAAATATCTTAAAAGAATCAAAACCTGCATTTATTAATTTACTCCAAGTTCATATGGCTTTCGTGGATGGCCATTCTGGATCAAATCAAATTTTCCACATCAATTTCAATCACACAATGAAGTTGCAATGATGGACAAGACAGCACAAAAGGTAAATAACTGATTTAGAAATGCCATCCTGAAAATAACTTCTGTTTGAAACAGTGAGATGTTCATTGAGTTTTAAAGAGTTCTTTGCACTTCATCCATTCAGACCTGAAGCTCACTGTGAGAAAACACTTTTTTTTCCCGTTCTCACTATCACTGTTCTGTCTGATGTGTTCATGACATCCTGTCATGTTTGGATAATGCAAGGACACCTACAATCTGATGTAAAAGGAGTGCATATTGCACCAGTTAAACTTGGGGGGCATGTCTGCACGAGCATATTACTTTGTATTATCACTTATTTTCTTTGTGAGAACAACTTTGTGAAGGAGCAGATAAGTGGTGCACTATGTTTTATTGAAACAGAGCCTTGGTATCCAATCATTTATCAACAGCATTTATTATTATGGTAGACTTCTGACTGTATTTGAATGTACTTTGAATTTAGAAATAGGAATAATGTTTATACCCAAATTCTGTACCCACCGTTTAACGTGTCCTCATCTAATTTACAAATATGTAAATCATATGTTGTAAACATGATGTAAAATCGGTAGAGGTGCAAATTTTAACAACAAACATTTCATGGGTGTTTATTAGTGTGCTAACTGATAAATAATCCCTCTAATTTTTATCACTTTGCTCTCTGAACTAAAAATATGTATTATTAAAAGATAAACATATTTTTAGCTATTTTCATTTAGAGTTAGCCTGGTTAAAACCAGACCCTTGTCCTTCACTTCGCTTTGTACTAGGGTCTGGCATTTCTCCCATAGACAACGATTTCTCCGGTCGATTTTTGACCGGACCAATCAGAGAACAGAAGGCGGAGTTTTGAACGACGTCGACTGACGTCGTCAGTTAAAATGGCTGCCGCCACGAAGGAATTTTCATGAAAACAAGGTAAAAAACTATTATTTCTTTGCTGAGAAAAAATATATTTCTTAGCTGACGTTATATCAGAAGTGTTCCTGAGCTTAACAGTTCCTAAATCAATTCACGAAATGGTCAAATCTGCTGGATTTAAGTTGTTTCGGTTTGACATTTTCCAAACAGCCTTGGGTGCGCTACGAAAATAAATGATAAAAAATCGAATTTTATCTCAAATGTTTCATCTAGGCCAACAGTCAGTAAATTAGAGCCATATAATTACACACTGGTAGCAGAAAAAATATCCACCGAGTGGTTTCTGAGCTATTTATCTGATAGCCTGGACCTCGCCAGGCTAAACTAACAAAACTCCGCCTTCTGTTCTCTGATTGGTCCGGTCAAAAATCGACCGGAGAAATCGTTGTCTATGGGAGAAATGCCAGACCCTAGTACAAAGCGAAGTGAAGGACAAGGGTCTGGTTTTAACCAGGCTAATTTAGAGTCAACCTGTCAATAAAAAGGCAAATGCAAAGTAATTTGTGGTCTAACATTCCTTGAAGAAATGTTTTTTTCCCTCACTACCTTTCATGCCAGAGATTTAATCTGCCATGATCTGTTTTATTCAATTTTGCATTTTCTGTTTTGATTATCTTTTATGTTTTTAGTTTCTGTATGGGCATCACAGTGGTGCAGTTGGTAGAACAGCCGTCTTTCAGCAAGCAGGTCGCCCCGGTTCAAATTATGTCTGGCAGCCTTTCTAAGTGGAGTTTGCATGTTCTCTCCATGCATGTGTGGGTTTTCTCCAGGTACTCTGGTTTCCTCCCACAGACCAAAAACATGCATGTTAGACTGATTGGTAACTCTAAATTGTCTCTAGGTGTGAGTGAGAGAGTGAATGGTTGTTTGTCTATGAGTCCCTGTGATGGGATTCCCATCGCCAGCTTCCCGCGTGCATGGACCAGGAAAACAACGGGAGCTTGCAGCCGGGGCAGCTCATTGTGGAAAGTCTGCAGCCGCGGATGCGCGCTCACTCAACCGTTGCTTGCTCGGATAACATCAGGATGTGTGTGGTCAACGCAAGGTCTGCAACAAAACTTTCATTCTTTAGGGATTACTTTCAGGAACACGATTTGGACTTTTTCTGCATCACAGAGTTGTGGATGTCGCCGGGTGAGTCTAGCGCATTGACGGAAATATTACCACCAAACTGTTTATATTTTAACGACCCACGGCTATCAGGTCGTGGTGGTGGATTATTAACAATATTCAAATCAACTTTTAACTGTAAACAACTGCCCATCCCAGTTTCCTGCTCCAGTTTTGAGCTGACTGTCTTTGAGGCCATGCGACTGTGACTTATGTGCACTTGTGTATCGGCCACCTCGGTCTAAGGACTTCATCAATGAATTTTCTGATTTCCTAGCTGAAATCACACCTAAATAGGATCGGGTGGTCATTTTTGGTTATTTCAATTTGCATGTGTGTTGTCATGAGAAGCCCATGGTTAAGGACTTTTTAGATTTATTGGACTCTTTTAATTTAAATCAGCATGTAAACAGTCCCACCCAAGAGCGCAGACATATACTGGACCTTGTGTTAACTCATGATGTGACTGTTTCTAATCTTGAAATAGGTGACAGTGTGTTTTTAGACCATATGCCAATTTGGGTTCAGTTCACCCTCCCCCATCTAACTCCTAAACATTGCATTCCTGCATGTACAGACTGGGCCATTAACCATTTAACTGCCACATGTTTCACTGAGGTTTACAACTCTGAAATAATAATACAGCCACCAATGTTTCTCTCCACCATGGAGGAGCTGACATCCCAGTTCGACTATGTTTGTTTAAAGGCTTTGGATCATGTTGCTCTTATTAAAGCTAGAAGACCAAAACTCAGAGAGGAACTGTGGCTGAATGACGTGACCGGAGCTGTTAGGCAGCAATGCAGGAGGGCGGAGCGAAAATGGAGAAAAGACAGACTGCAGGTCTCTTTTCAGATACTAAAAGAGAGCTGGCGCCAAAATCAGAAAGCAGTAAAATCTGCTAAATCCCAGTGCTTCTCTGATATCATTGCTTCAAACTCTCGCGATCCACAAGTTCTGTTATCCACCCTAAACTCTGTTCTCCACCTAACTGAACAATCAACCCTGGAAGCCTCGACTGAGCTATGTGAGAACTTCCTACATTTTTTTTATTTTTTTAAATGCGACCACCCGGGTTCTCATTTCTCCTCCAACTCATGATCCATCCATCTCACCTCAATCTGTTGCTGTATTTTACCACTTCAAACCAGTCGCTCTGTCTTCTCTAGAGCAGGTCATGTGCAACCTGAAACCATCTGGTTCCCCCTTTGATATGGTCCCCCCTCGGCTCCTAAAGGAGGTTTTTCCCACTCTAGGTCCCTCCATTCTCTCTATTGTAAATAGCAGTTTATCCTTGGGTGTGGTGCCAAAATCATTAAAACATGCTGCTGTTCAACCTCTGCTGAAAAAAAAAACCTTGACCCTTCTGTAGTATCCAACTTCAGGCCTGTCTCCAGACTCCCATTTGTTTCTAAACTTCTAGAGAAAATAGTTGAGTCCCAGTTGAAGTGCTTCCTGGAGGAATACGCTATCCTTGAGCCATGCCAATCTGGCTTCAAATCTCTACACAGCACTGAGACTGCCCTACTGAAGGTTTTTAATGACATCTTCCTATCCACAGACACTGGCGACTCTGTGCTGCTTGTCCTACTGGACCTCACATCCGCTTTCGACACCATTGACCATGATATCCTCATTGCTAGGTTGGAGCAATGGATGGGCATCACAGGGTCAGCCCTCAATTGGTTCAGATCTTACCTCTCTGACAGGTCCTTTTGTGTTTCCATCAATAATTTTAGTTCTGGAGTGGCAGCACTAAAATGGGGGGTTCCACAGGGGTCCATCCTGGGTCCTCTCCTATTCTCCTTATACGTATTGCCACTCGGTGCTATTTTCCGGAAACACAACATACCTTTCCATTTCTATGCCGATGACTGCCAAATTTACTTCCCCCTAAGACACAATGGTACATGCTCTATTCAACCTCTGCTCGACTGCCTGGGTGAAATCAGGTAATGGATGGCCTTAAATTTCTTAAGTTTTAATGATAAGAATTCTGAAGCCATATTATTCCTTCCCATTGACACCATCTTAAACCATTGCATCGACCTTTCTGCTCTACCCCTGTCTGAAAAACGAAAAGTCACAAATCTGGGAGTGATAACCTTCCATGAAACTCAACACTCATGTAAATATGATCGTTAAATCCTGTTTTTTCCAGCTGAGGCGACTGTCTAAGCCAGTGTTCCCCAAACCACGGCCCGCGGGCCGCATCCGGCCCGCCCCCACATTTGGTCCGGCCCCCAGAACAATAGTAAAAAAAAAAATAATTTTTTTTTTTTTTTTTTTTTTTACAAATGAATACATGTACAGTACTGTACGGTCACCAAGTACTTAGCCTATCCTAACACAGTTTTTAAAGATGAAGGAGTAAGTTGAATTGTCTCCCTTTCACATAAAGGGAGCTAGCTGGGGTGGGGGGTGGGAGGAGTGACGATATTCCAATGCGCAGCAACGCTTTCCTCAGCCCTCCTCATCTTGTATTCTCACAGACATAGTCTTGCGAGTTTTGGGTGCGGTGACACAGCGCTCTCACGAGACTTTAGGACAGCAGTGGAGCTGTCGGTACACAGTAAACATGGATGGAAAACTAGCAAACAAGCAAACAAAAACGTATTATTTTCACAGTGTGTATTTTCTGTGTGAAATTCACACAGAGTGGGAGGAGTATTTTTTTGTTTATTCTAATTCAAAGTCTATTTGCCTCATCTGTAATTCGAGCATCACCTGGCGTGGATGGAGAGTTCTGGAGTCTGCTCTCAGAAGAAAAGTATCCTTACATCCGAAGATGTGCTTTGAACTTAACAGCACTTTTTGGATCTACCTACCTGTGTGAGTCTGCTTTTTCACACATGAAAATCATCAAGTCCAAAAACAGATCCACAATGACTGATGATCATCTGGAGACCTGCCTGCGCCTCCCAACCACCTCATACTGCCCCGCGCCTCCTCCTCTCAGTGTCAGAAGTGCCACTAAGGTAGAGACACATTTATTTTATACAGCTTGCACCAGATGACACCATCCTGCTGCACAGAGCAGCTGCCTAGTTTTGATATTTAGGTTTTATTGAGGTTTGAAATAGTTGTTGGAGATTTGTAAATCTGCACCTTTGTAAGTCACTTTTTGTAAATAGTTAGTGTAAATGAGGGAGTTTTATATTGTTCAGTTCATTGTTTATTCGTTTCTTTAAAAAATATGGTGTGCTTTTCAAATATTGCGTCCTTTTACTTTGATAAAATACTTTAATTAAATAAAACTAGCAACACATTACGTTCTGTTTTATTTACTTTAAAGAAGTGAGGAGTAGGGAGATGAAAAATTTTGTTTTTTGATACTGAGACTGGACGAGTAGCTCTCGGCAAACTGCCGACTTCAAAAGTAACTCTTGGTTCAAAAAAGGTTGGGCACCCCTGATTTAGGCACTCCTGCAATCGTCACACTTTTTCCTGTTAAAAACTGACTCCGGCCCCCCACCAGAGAAGGGAAAAGTTATGTGGCCCTCACAGGAAAAAGTTTGGGGACCACTGGTCTAAGCTGAAGCCCATATTATCCAAAAATAACCTGGAGACAGTAATTCACGCATTTATTACATCTAGGCTTGATTACTGCAATTCACTTCTGCTTGGTATCAGTCAGACCACCATTGCACAGTTACAACTGGTCCAGAACGCAGCTGCCCGATTTTTAACCAGTACAGGCAAAAGAGAGCTTATTACACCAGTCTTGGCCTCCCTGCACTGGCTACCGGTTCATCTTCAAATCCAGTTCAAAATTCTCATGTATGTCTACAAATCACTGAACAACCTCGCCCCCGCCTATCTCTCGGATTTGACACACCTTTATGTCCCACCACGTGCTTTGAGGCCAGAGGACCGGGTACTTTTAAGAGTTCCAGGGACTCATCTTAAATGCAGAGGTGACCGGGCGTTCTCTGTAGCAGGCCCAAGGCTCTGGAACGAGTTACTGCTGCTTGTCAGACAGGCCCCCTCCCTCTCGGTTTTCAAATCCCGTTTAAAGACCCATTTCTACTCTGTTGCTTTCAACACCAGCCGATCTGTGTTTGGTCGTTTTATTTATGATCTGCAATGTTTTTATGTCTTTTGTTTTGTACTTCATTGTGTGTGTTGCCTGTTGTTTCTTTGTTTGTACAGCACTTTGGTCTGGCCTTGTCACCGTTTAAAGTGCTTTATAAATAAAATTGGTATGATATGGTATGGTATGTCCAGGGTGTCCCCCTTCCTCTCGCACAGTGACTGCTGGACATGAACACTAGTGACCCCCATGACCCAAAAAGGAAGTATTGGTAAAGATAATGGATGATGGATAGTTTCTGTATTTTATTTGTCTTCATTGTTCCTTTGCTTCTCTGAGTTTTAGCCTTTCTCTGTGCTTTTCCATTTTCAGCTTTACTCTCTAATTTGGCTCCACCAACTTGTACCTGCTTTCTGTTGTCATTTCACCCAGGTGTCTCTACTCAGTTCATCAGCCCTGGTCCATTTACACTTACAGTTTTGTCCTCTTTCTGAAGCCCACTATTGTGAGCATTGTGCCCTGTCAGCATGTTCTTCTTTCAACACCTCCTTGAATTCTTCTTGAATGGTTTGCTACCTTGCCAGCTTTCTATTTATTATTTCTTCTTATGCCGGGTACCCACCTAATTTGTCAGAAAGCTTCTGCCGCCCCCTTTTGGCCGCTTGTCACATTCCCACAAAGCCACTGAAGACACGTCTGATGACGTGCACTAGGGGGAGGCAAAGGAGGGGGTCTAGCTCGTTTTCCGGGTCAGTTGTTGTGTTTCATGCTGCTGGCAGATAAAATCAGCAGCACGTGAGCCTTGGAGTGGGTTTTCTATGAGCCGAACTGCAGCTCCGTCAGTCTTTGTTGAGATTAAAACATTTTTTTATGTTTGTGGTGATCGTACGCTGAGCGGACAGTAGCAACTGTTTAAAATGTCAAGATTCTTACCGGAGTCTGGTTCTAATTCATGGAGGCTCAAAGGGGTAAGTTTAAAAAGTCCAAAAAAAGTCCCGTTGTCGTTGCGTCATTACATAGCAGAGGCTCTCCCCATTGGTTGCTGGACGCGTCGAGTAACGTCGAGCCGCAAAAACATCAACTTGTGAAACGTTGGCGGCTCGACGCTGCTCAACGCGTAGGTTGTTTCGGACGCGCACGTGCGTGGAAAGGAACTGCCGCGTGCCGACGCGCCGCTTCAAAAACTCAAAACGCGCTGTTACACGGTTTGCCGCGCCTCGACGCGTCTCCACATAGACTTTAAATGTAAACCGGCCGCTTCAGCCGCCCGACACAGGTCCGGTGGGTAACCGGCATAAGTCTTCTCTTAAGCTCTGTGTTTATTTCTTGATTCTACTTTACAAATGGAGACATAACCTGTAGGATTATCTTGCGTTGAGAAGGGACAGGGAATTAACTGTTTCAGTCAAACCATGTAAATGTCATTATGCATCAGTTTATTGATTTGATAGCACTTGAAGTGCTGAAGATGACTCTCAGCCACTACCTCATCACTTTAAGTTCAGTGACTGTAAAACTGAGTTTTGAGTTATTTGTGTTGGCTAATGTTGTCTAGCTGTAGTCATTTTCATTTGGGTTGGCTCCATTTTATTTTTATTTTTTTCAATTGGGCAATGTACATCATATTTTTCTGAAAGGGAAAAATTAATATCCATGAATTATTTTACCAACAGCCAAGAAGGATTGATGCCAATAATTAAACCAAAGTTTTCATTAAAAACTATTACAGAGTTGGGTAAAATAAACCTAAGAAGGCCACTTTCTATGTACAGTACCTCTGGTTACAGACCGAACCCCAGATAAATGGTGATGTGTCTGGAAGGGTATCAGGCATGAAATGTGTGTTAAAACAAACAGATTTATTGCCTTACCAGATCAATCAGGACCTAAGTTAACAATGTCCAGCTCAGGTGCAGTTAACCAGCAGGGTGCTAAACTGAACTTGGAAGCAGATGATGGGTGCATTGTGTGATTGGTCGGAACATGATGGGCATTTTTGCTTAAGAAAAATGGCAGCAGGCGATGTTCTCTGAGAGGCTGGGGCTGTTAGAAAATACAGCCATCATTACAACTGCTACAGAAAAAAACAATAAAGAAAGGTAAATAAAATGTAAAAGCCACGCAATGAACTCAAGGAAGAAGATCAGAGAATTGTGTGCACAGAGAAGACAACCCAGACACACTAGGTAACTCTCTATTGCTGTGCAAACCAAAAGAGAGTGCTCCTTGCCCTGGCAGTAGGGACATGCTCCGTTCTGTCAGAAGTGGTCTCTTTGTAACAAATCTACGATTTGTAACAAATACCATATTTTCCTCCTCAAACTACGCCATCAACTGAAATAAACGTCAACTCTGACAACTGCTGTTTGTGACGTCTGCTGCAGCGAGATGACTTCATCAGGACTTCTCCCCTGCACTTTCTCTTTGAGTAAGAGTAGTCCATGCAATATA
>JBBPBX010037087.1:0-20551 GCA_038048925.1 Garcialebias charrua | reverse complement strand
ATATATATATATATTAGTGCTGTGAAAAGATTACAATTTTTAATCAGATTAATCACACTCTGGGGGCTTTGATTAATCAGATTAGTCACAATGCGCATATCAGGTTTGGTTTTAACGTCGACCCCAAATAGCAGACCAAGGAAGTAAGGACACAAGGCAGGGCAAAAGTTAAGTGAAGTTTATTTACAGTGCAGATAAAAAGTACTCGAGCAGCTGTAAAGGAAGGGGAGAGAGTTGGTGAGTATATATATCCGTGGGTTGTATGATGGTTTTGAATCTTGAGTTGAAGAATTGAAATCCTTACTTTGTTTTGCAGGAGGTGTTCTGGAGGAGAGTTGAAGGTGGGATTCCTGGGGTTGCAGCAGGTGGAGTGAGAGGATCCAGTTGGAGAGAGGAGCAGGCTGAGACCAGACGGTGCAGATGAGGACATCTAATGATCCACAGAGGTTGAGACCCGTGGATGAGGAAGGTCTTGGAGAAGACCAGAGTCAGGCCGTGGAAGGTCCGAATGGAAGAAGATGTCCCAGCGCTGAAGAGGTGTCTGGCAGCTGCTTAAATAGGTGAGTCAGTAGTCCTCCTCAGAATGGCAGCAGGTGTGGTGAGTTGAGTGATTGGCTGTGGAAGGAAGAGTGACAAACAGACAGAAAAACCAAGAATCCCACAGTGCCCCCCCCTCAAGGATCGCCTCACGGCGATCGAAGCCGCTTGTCAGGGTGAGCCCTGAAGAAGGAGGTGATGAGACCCGGGTCCAGAATGCGGGACCTAGGGACCCAGGAGCGTTCCTCAGGACCGTAGCCCTCCCAATCCACCAGATACTGAACGCCTCGGCCCCGGCGTCTCACGTCCAGGAGACGGCTGACGGTGAAAGCAGGAGCGCCGTCAATCAGCCGGGGGGGAGGAGGAAGACCAGCCGCGGGTTGGAGAGGGCTGGTGGCCACGGGCTTGATGCGGGATACGTGGAAGGTCGGGTGTATCCTCATCGATGGTGGGAGTTGGAGTCTCACCGCCGACCTGTTGATCACCTTCACCACAGGGAAAGGACCTATGAACCTGGGCGAGAGTTTCCGAGGAGTGTCCTTCAAAGTGATGTCCTTGGTTGAGAGCCAAACCTTCTGGCCTATCCTGTAGTCGGGAGCGGTGTCTGTTAGCAAAACGTTCATTCTGCTCAGAAGTCCTTGCCAGAGCCGCCGTCGTCTGGCGCCAAACCCGACGGCAGCGTCTGATGTGGAGGTGGATCGAGGGAACGCCCACATCAGCCTCTTGTGAGGGAAAAAGAGGAGGAGAGAACCCCAAGGCCACCTCGAAAGGAGACCGTCCAGTGGCTGCCGAGGTCTGGGAATTGTGGGCGTATTCGATCCACGGAAGATGCTGGCTCCAGGAAGACGGGTTGGAATCGATCACACACCGCAGGATGGCCTCCAGATCCTGATTGCACCTCTCCGTCTGTCCGTTGGATTGCGGGTGGTAACCCGAGGAGAGACTGACGTGTGCTCCAAGAGCTGCACAGAACCCCCTCCAGACCTGGGAGACGAACTGTGGGCCACGATCAGACACAATGTCCTGTGGTATGCCATGGAGGCGGAAAACGTGTTCCGTGACAACCTGGGCAGTCTCAAGAGCAGACGGAAGTTTAGGAAGCGGTATGAAATGTGCAGACTTGGAAAAACGATCAACAATGGTGCAAATGACAGTGTTACCATTGGAGACCGGGAGACCGGTGATGAAATCCAAGGCGATGTGGGACCAAGGACGGTTGGGGATCGAGAGAGGTAGGAGGAGACCAGCGGGGGGCTGGTTGTTGTGTTTGTTCCGGGCGCAGACAGGGCAGGCCAAGACAAACTCCTTAACGTCCTTCTGAAGAGTTGGCCACCAGAAGGATGCTTTGGTCAGGTGGAGCATGCGCCGGATGCCGGGGTGACATGAGAACCGGGCAGTGTGGAGCCAGACCAGAACTTTGCTCACCATGGAGGCGGGAACGAACAATCTCCCAGAAGGACCCGAGCCAGGGTCAGGTTCAGTTCTTTGGGCCTCCAAGATGTCCTTCTCTATTGGCCAAGTCACAGCACCCACCGTGCAACAAGACGGGAGGATGTCGTCCGGAGTCTCGGGACCCTCGACCGAGGAAAATTGTCGAGAAAGGGCGTCTGGCTTGACGTTACGAGATCCTGGAATATAGGAAATCGAGAAATTAAATCGAGCAAAAAACAAAGACCACCTGGCCTGTCGGGCGTTAAGTCTCTTCGCTCCTTGAAGATAGGCCAGGTTCTTGTGGTCTGTCCAGACGATGAAGGGAAGTTCCGAACCCTCCAGCCAATGTCTCCATTCCTCCAAGGCCAGTTTAATGGCCAACAGTTCACGGTCACCCACGTCGTAGTTGGCCTCAGCAGAAGACAGGCGACGGGAGAAGAAGGCACATGGGTGGAGTTTCCCATCATCGGATGACCGTTGAGAAAGGACCGCCCCGACTCCGGCGTCAGAGGCGTCGACCTCAACGATGAACTGTTTTGAAACATCCGGATGAGATAAGATTGGAGCTGTGGAGAAAAGATGTTTTAAGGTAGAAAAAGCAGTGTCTGCTTCAGCAGTCCAGGCAAACTGTACACGGGTAGAGGTGAGTTGTGTGAGAGGGATGGCCACCTTGCTGTAGTTCTTAATAAAGCGTCTGTAAAAGTTGGCAAACCCCAGGAATCGCTGTAGCTGCTTCCTATTGGAGGGCACAGGCCAATCCACCACTGCTGTAGTCTTGTCCGGGTCAGACNAGGATGCTTTGGTCAGGTGGAGCATGCGCCGGATGCCGGGGTGACATGAGAACCGGGCAGTGTGGAGCCAGACCAGAACTTTGCTCACCATGGAGGCGGGAACGAACAATCTCCCAGAAGGACCCGAGCCAGGGTCAGGTTCAGTTCTTTGGGCCTCCAAGATGTCCTTCTCTATTGGCCAAGTCACAGCACCCACCGTGCAACAAGACGGGAGGATGTCGTCCGGAGTCTCGGGACCCTCGACCGAGGAAAATTGTCGAGAAAGGGCGTCTGGCTTGACGTTACGAGATCCTGGAATATAGGAAATCGAGAAATTAAATCGAGCAAAAAACAAAGACCACCTGGCCTGTCGGGCGTTGAGTCTCTTCGCTCCCTGAAGATAGGCCAGGTTCTTGTGGTCTGTCCAGACGATGAAGGGAAGTTCCGAACCCTCCAGCCAATGTCTCCATTCCTCCAAGGCCAGTTTAATGGCCAACAGTTCACGGTCACCCACGTCGTAGTTGGCCTCAGCAGAAGACAGGCGACGGGAGAAGAAGGCACATGGGTGGAGTTTCCCATCATCGGATGACCGTTGAGAAAGGACCGCCCCGACTCCGGCGTCAGAGGCGTCGACCTCAACGATGAACTGTTTTGAAACATCCGGATGAGATAAGATTGGAGCTGTGGAGAAAAGATGTTTTAAGGTAGAAAAAGCAGTGTCTGCTTCAGCAGTCCAGGCAAACTGTACACGGGTAGAGGTGAGTTGTGTGAGAGGGATGGCCACCTTGCTGTAGTTCTTAATAAAGCGTCTGTAAAAGTTGGCAAACCCCAGGAATCGCTGTAGCTGCTTCCTATTGGAGGGCACAGGCCAATCCACCACTGCTGTAGTCTTGTCCGGGTCAGACCTCACCTGTCCTCTTTCAAAGATGAATCCCAAGAAGGTGATAGAAGATTTGTGGAACTCACACTTGCGTCTCGTCTTTGGAGTAGATCAAGATGTCATCTAGGTATACAAAAACAAAGACCTGAAGGAAATCACGTAGGACGTCGTTAACAAGAGCTTGGAAAACTGCCGGGGCATTGGTCAACCCAAAAGGCATGACCAGGTATTCAAAATGTCCAAGAGGCGTTTTAAAAGCAGTTTTCCACTCGTCCCCCTTGCGAATACGGACCAGATGATAAGCGTTGCGTAGGTCAAGTTTTGAGAAGATAGTTGCACCTTGTAGCTGTTCGTAAACTGATTCGATAAGAGGAAGTGGATATTTGTTTTTGATGGTGATCTGATTCAGACCCCGATAGTCGATACACGGACGGAGGGTTTTGTCTTTCTTTGAGACGAAGAAAAATCCTGCCCCAAGTGGAGATGTAGATGGACGGATAATACCAGATTTAAGAGACTCCTCAATATATTCTGTCATGGTTGCCTTTTCAGGCCCTGAGATGTTATACAACCTACTAGCAGGTAGTGGAGCACCAGCAAGTAAATCAATTGCGCAGTCGTAGAGTCTGTGACGAGGTAAGGATAATGCTAGTTGTTTGCTAAAAACCGGTGCCAGAGAGTGGTAAGTGGTAGGCACGTTGGTTAGATCGATCTTTTCTTTCACCAATGGAGGAGGTGAACTGGGAGAGACTGCAGAATGGAGACATTTTAAAGAACACTCCTCCCCCCATCTTTCAATTCTGTTCTCTGTCCAGTTAATACATGGGTTGTGTGTCTTTAACCAGGGGTATCCCAGTACGAGTTGAGACGTGGGAGTCAAAAACAAAAAACTCACCAGACTCCCTGTGATTCCCTGAGACAACAAATTTGATCTTTATTGTTTTTAAAGAGATGGACGAAATGTGTTGTCCCGTGATGGCGGTGACAGGAATGGATGGGTCCAAACTGGTTGTGGGAATCTGTAGTTTGTCTACTAGATCTCTGCTGATCAGGCTCTGTTCTGCACCAGAGTCGAGAAATGCCTGCATGGGATGATTAACAGAGTTCAAACAGAGAATCACAGGCAAGGTTAAATTTTTAGGAGAAAAAGAAGTCGTACCCACCAGTATCCCCTTACCTACTGGCGGGCGTTGGCTTTTAGCAGTAATCTGCATGTTTTTACTGTGTGACCTTGTTTTCCACAATACATGCATGCATTGGCCTCAAGACGTCGCTGTCGCTCCTCAGGGGTGATTCGGGTCTTTCCGATTTGCATCGGCTCCGTTTCGGAGAAAGACTCGGAAGCTGTGGGGGCGGAACTTCCGGAAGCGAGAGACTCACGGGAGTTGAAGTCGTCCTCGAGTTGGCTCTCTCGAACACGGTTGTCAACACGGATGGCCAAGGCGATGACGTCGTCTAGGTCGGAAGGAATTTCCCCAGTAATCAGCTTATCTTTTATTTGGCGGTTTAGAGCTTTGATGAATGCGCTACGGAGCGCTTTTCCTTCCCATCCGGACTCCTCAGCGAGGATGCGGAAGTGAATTGCGAACTTCGCCACCGTTTCACTTCCTTGGCGTAAGGAAAACAGTTTTTGGGCCGCTTCCTCCTGTTGGAGAGGGTGGTCAAACACCTGGAGAAAGTTCTTCAAAAACAAGGAGTAAGACAAGTGGTCGACAGAACGTCGGCGGAGGAAGGCTTGTGCCCATTGGAGCGCCTCACCCTTCAGTGCACTTATGATGTAAGTAATGCGAGCAAAATCAGAGTCGTAGGTGATTGGAGCTCGTTTGAAAGCCAACTCGCATTGGAGAATGAAGCCGCCACATTTACGTGTGTTACCTTCAAAAAACTCTGAAGGACGAACGTCTGGCTCCTTGCCAGGATTTGGTTTTGTTTGGGTTGACAACTCCTTCTGTAGAGAAGACACCATGCTCCCCAGCTGCAGTAGGTTCTTTTGGGTAGTTTGCTGCTGAGTGACAATCTGCTGTAACGTAGACCCTAACTGGCCACTTACTTCCTCAGTCGTGCCTGGGGGGTCCATTGGCTGGGACATACTATCAGGTTTGGTTTTAACGTTGACCCCAAATAGCAGACCAAGGAAGTAAGGACACAAGGCAGGGCAAAAGTTAAGTGAAGTTTATTTACAGTGCAGATAAAAAGTACTCGAGCAGCTGTAAAGGAAGGGGAGAGAGTTGGTGAGTATATATATCCGTGGGTTGTATGATGGTTTTGAATCTTGAGTTGAAGAATTGAAATCCTTACTTTGTTTTGCAGGAGGTGTTCTGGAGGAGAGTTGAAGGTGGGATTCCTGGGGTTGCAGCAGGTGGAGTGAGAGGATCCAGTTGGAGAGAGGAGCAGGCTGAGACCAGACGGTGCAGATGAGGACATCTAATGATCCACAGAGGTTGAGACCCGTGGATGAGGAAGGTCTTGGAGAAGACCAGAGTCAGGCCGTGGAAGGTCCGAATGGAAGAAGATGTCCCAGCGCTGAAGAGGTGTCTGGCAGCTGCTTAAATAGGTGAGTCAGTAGTCCTCCTCAGAATGGCAGCAGGTGTGGTGAGTTGAGTGATTGGCTGTGGAAGGAAGAGTGACAAACAGACAGAAAAAACAAGAATTCCACAGCGCACTGTTAACTTTGTATGCTTGAAATGTAAATATGACTGTTTTCAATAAAATGTTAAAGAAAATGTTTCATTGTCTCAAACCAGTTTTCCATACTCTGCAAGGTTTAAAGAAGTAATTTTGTTTCAAACAATTTATAAATGTTAAATGTCTCATTGTCGTGATGAAAACATGTAAACAATAGAGTAAGCCTAGCCTGGTTAAAACCAGACCCTTGTCCTTCACTTCGCTTCAGACAAGGGTCTGGGACTTCTCCATTGAAAAACGATTCTTGCTGGAGGCGTGGCCTCTGCCTGAGGAACAAAACCATTGGATCTTAGAAAAATTTTGAACAGGTAAAGCATTCTGCTCCCTCCCCCTCAGAGCTCTGCCGAACTTGACATCTGCTCCGCCTCCTGCTGAATTTTCTCTCGCTCCGTTGCATTCTGTGTTTATATGTTAATAAAACGTCCTAATAAAATAAAATAAAACCATGGATCGCTGGTCCAACACACCAGAAGACGAGGAAATCTGATGGGACTCGGGCAGCAACATAAAACCCGAGTTTAAATCTCTCGTGACAACCTGAGGCATTCCCTTTCACTCAGTGGAGGGAGAGGAGGAGGAGGAGGGAGCGATGATCACTTACTTTTGGCACAAAAAAAAGAAAAGAAAACTCCAGATAAGGGATTAAGAAGGGGAAATTAATAAATTTCTGTCACATATAAAACAATCCTGCATCATTTGAATGAGAACATGCGAATGCTCGTTGGCTACGCGCTCCCCCGTGGTCTTCTGAACTTGACTTCAGCTCCGCCTCCTGCTGAATTTTTCTCTCGCTGCCTTTAGATATTCTGTGTTTATATGTTAATAAAACGTCCTAATAAAATAAAATAAAACCATGGAGTGCTGGTCCAACACACCAGAAGACAAGGAAATCTGATGGGACTCGGGCAACATAAAACCTGACTTTAATTCTCTCGTGACAACCTGAGGCATTTCCTTGTTCATACACTCAGCGGAGGGTGAGGAGGAGAAGGAGGAGGGAGGAGGGAGCGATTACTTGACTTTTGGGAAAAAAAACAAAAGAAAACTCCAGATAAGGGATTAAGAAGGGGAAATTAATAAATTTGTGTCACATATAAAACAGTCCTGCATCGCTTTGCATCGCTTTGAATGAGAACATGCGGCTGCTCGCTGGCTGCGCTGGGACAGGTGGGGGCGTGGGTTAGGGGCCAAAAACTCCGCCCCTTCTGTTCTCTGATTGGTCCGGTCAAAAATCTACCGGAGAAATCCTTGTCTATGAGAGAAGTCCCAGACTGTGCAGTGAAGGGAAATGAGAATTGAGCGGAGCTGTGCAGGAAGGCGAGGGCCAGGCTAGAGTAAGCCCAAAATCAGTAACTTTTAGACCAAATTATACCAGTATATACTAGGGGTGCACCGATAAATCGGCCGGCCGATTTATCGGCCACGATTTCCTTAATTTTGGGAAATCGGAAATCGGCCAATGCTTGCAAGAGAAATCGGTTTTACGGATTTATTTAGTTTTAACAACAATTGTCTAAACTTATTTCAGAGCACTACCTTGTGACCAGTTAAAACAAGTTTGTATTGTTTCTAGAATATTGTTCAAGGGTTTGTTTTTCATCAAAATAAGATTGAAATTTGAAGGTGCATTGTGACCTTACAACATCTAACAGTGTTGCTTATAAAACAAAATTGGTATCGGCCAAAATCCGAATCGGCAGGTCAGACTTTGTAGAAATCGGTGATTGGTGATCGGCCAAAAAACTGCAATTGGTGCACCCCTAGCATATACATATATAGAAAATCTTTTTTTTCTGCATTTCAAATGAAGGTAAAGTCCACTTGTGTAACATGATCAGCAGCCCCCACTGGCCCCCCATCTGCTCACGTCTCTGGCCCTTCATGACATGCAAGGTTTTGGTTACACTGGCCAGTTTCCTCCACCTCCGGACTCCTCCATCCAGCAGTTTAGTTAATATTAAAAAGTGTTCTTGTTTTTCACTCCCGTGTCTGGTTTATACAGAATCCAAAACCTGCTCCTGACATGTTTTCATCAAATGTTGAAGAAAATGTTTTAGTCAAATCAAACAGTTTTCAGGTTTTCATGCCCAGCTTTTACAGAAGTCATTTTGTTTTAAACATTAATTCATAAATGTTAACTCAAATGTCTCATTAAGTGCCATCTATGTGATAAAACATGTAACCTTTCTTCTTCTTCTTCTGATAAGATATGCAATTTCTTGTTTCACCAAATAGATATTACATACAAAACAAATAGCATAAAAATCAGCTCTAAAGACAGACTATGAACAAAAACATTTTTAGAGCAAAATTATTTGGAAAAATATAGAACAAAGTTATTTTAATTGAACGTGCTGTTGCTCCACCCCTCCCCCGCAGCTGTTCCCCTGCAGCTGACAGTCATTTCCACATAAATCTTTAACTAACTGTTACATCGTAGGCAGCACGGTGGAACAGTTGGTATAGCTGCCACTCAGTGAGCAGGTCACCCTGGTTCAAATCGCAGCCGGGGCCCCCCTGGGTTGTTTATGTTGCACTATAGTGAGTTTTGTGCTTGATAACATTAGCTCTAGTAGCCGTCTTGAATCCGTTAGCATCTGTTATTGAGTTTACTTCAAACAGAAATCAGTTGTAGATGTACTTCCAGTCCAGTGATTCATTTTTTGAGAGTTTCAATCAAATTTTATCAGTTTGTTAGATATTTTTCTAACCCTACACATATTCTGGTGTAGCTTTTATTCATCAGGACATGTCAATAAAATAAAATAAAAATGTTATATTCTTCAACTACAAAATTAAAATCTAGTTTGTTTTTCTTTATGATTTTCTTTCATTCTTTCTTTATTTTTTGGAGTAATCCTACAGACAAATGAGTTCACACACATGCAGTCACATCTTTGGCAGTGGGCAATAAAAACTGTTATCTATTAAACACATTTTCTTATAAGTGTGTTTTGTGTGCTTTACTGTGAAGACTGATTGTTTTAATTTTTTTAATGTGCCAAAAGTGTATTTTTTTTATTTTTTTTTATTTTATTAAATTTATTCATTTTACATCAATAAAAAAACAAAATTTAAACATACAGTGTACATTATAAAAGATATAAAATGAAAGGAGGCAGAGAGAAGAAATAATCTTATAGTATCTGCCCCTTTTTTTCTTCAAAAAAAACAACAAAAAACGCAAAATCAAAAAAGGCGTTCAATACAGGATCAACTGGACTTTATTTGTTGCAGAAAACACAAAAGCAAACTCAATCCAAACAATTAACTAATGCAATGTTTTTCTAGTAATTGAACAAAAAACTTCATTTTTTGACTAAATACTTACTAATAGAATCGATTTAACTAAAGATTTTCGTATTTTGTTAACAACTTAGATTTAATCATTTTTTTAAACACAAGCATAGATTTAGCGTATTTAACATCGTTTTCTAAATTGTTCCATAAATCAATTCCCTGTATCGAAACAGTCCGACCTTTCGAACTGGTCCTATACTGAGGTTTTGCAAAAATCTCAGTTCCCTTAAGACTATAACAAGACCTTCTTTTGACAAAAAACTTTTGAACGTTTGGAGGCAGTAAGTTGTGTTGAGCTTTATACATAACTAATGAAATATTATAATCCACCAAATCATAAAATTTCAATAACTTAAGTTGGTTAAATAATGTATTAGATGGATGACAATAAGGTTTTCCTAAAATAATTCTCACAGCTCTTTTCTGTAAAATAAAAACAGGCTTTGTCATAGTTTTAAATGCCTTTCCCCAAACTTCAACACAATAAATTAAATGTGGAACAAAAATGGTATTATATAACAAATGCAAAGCTGTCTCATTCAAAAAATCTTTAACTTTATACAGTACCGCAGTAGATCTGGCTAACTTAATTTTTACCGAAGTGATGTGCTGTTTCCACGACAGTTTGTCATCAATTACCACACCCAAAAACTTCACCTCATTAACTCTCTTGACTTCCACACCATCAAAGCTGGGCACCGCTAATTAAAAAATTAGTTCCACAATTTCTAAAACGCTTATTAATTTTTTTAGGTCCACAATTTCAAAAGCACAAATGTCTTATGAAAATTAGGGGAAGCTAATCTAATCCGCTATTTATATATTTATATATTATATATATATATATATATATATTTATATATAGCCGGCAGCGTTATCAATATTTGCACTACACTGCCAACTGAAAAGTAACAAAAATGATCCTAAAAGGATGAAATTACAAAAATCAAAGGATTTATTTAATACTTTACGTACATATATTCTATTCGGCCACGAAATTAACAAAAAATAGAATGATCTTTTAATCCCTAAAACCACGTTTAAATCTCAAATACACGGGTGTGTCGCCACCGCATTTATACATGAAAGTAACCCAAATACATGAAACTAACGACTCGCCGTCGAATGGTCGACACAAAACGCACAATAAAATACTCCGGCCACGTTAATTTGGCTTGAAACAGCTGGGTTCTCTAAGGATTTCCATTAGTAACCCAGCACAACCAACCGGCAGACACAGTTAGCGTCTATAGGTAGTCAACAGATTTAATGAAAAGTAACTAAAATACATAAAAATAACGACTCACCGTCGAATGGTCGACACAAAACACACCTTAAAATCATCCGGCCACGTTAATTTGGCTTGAAACAGCTGGGTTCTCTAAGGATTTCCATTAGTAACCCAGCACAACCAACCGGCAGACACAGTTAGCGTCTATAGGTAGTCAACAGATTTAATGAAAAGTAACTAAAATACATAAAAATAACGACTCACCGTCGAATGGTCGACACAAAACACACCTTAAAATCATCCGGCCACGTTAATTTGGCTTGAAACAGAGGTTTTTTTTAAGGATTTATGAAGACACCGAGCGCAGCCAGCTACAGAATTAGCCCCTGAGTTCAACTATGACCCGGAAGATGGAATAGTCCATTTTTAGTAGGGGGATAAAGAAATCGACCGTTTTTTTATTGCGTATATTTAATGATCGTTTTCATCGTAACTATAATTATTTTTATGTTAAATGTACATTAACAAGCAGGATCAATGTTAGTGATGTAGGTGACTGCACGGGGCGAGGCGGGGCCGGGGCCACTGCTGAAATGGGACCCCCAGGCATTTACCTACATCAGGGGTGTCAAACTCATTTTCACCGAGGGCCACATCGGCATAATGGCTGACCTTGAAGGGCCAGATGTAACTTATAAATGTAACTAAATGTAATCTAATGTAATGTAAAATAAATGTAACTACCGTACTCCTTAATGTTGAATAACTCATTTATTATAACTTATTCAACTGACAATTACAGTTGCATAGAAAACATCTGTTTGCTTGTTGCTCTAACATAAATCCTTTTAAAATTTGTCAGCTTATGAAAACCCACATAACTCCATTAATGAAGGATGAAATTGTCCAAGTTAATTAAAAAAAACATAAAACTGAGCTGCAAAGAACATGTATGACACATGTAGCATCTCACCCAAAAAGGCTACACACAGCCTTGCATCCAACTGTGAATGACAACAATTTGTGTGCATACACATACCAAAATAAAGGTTGACTCAGTTCACAACTGTATTACTTAAGTTTTTTGGTTACCGGTAGTCTTTGATGAGGAGATGCTGCCTGTCCTTGAACACACCAAGTGGATTCTCTCTCTATGATTGATCATGTTCTGAAAATGATAAACACAAAACAAAATGCAAGCACAATCATTAAATTGCACACAGTTGAAATTTTCTTCTTCTTTGTTGAATTACATTTTATTATATTTTAATTAATCTAAAAAAGCTAAGTCTGGTCCTCTGGACATTTAAAAAACAAAACAAAACTTCATCTTTCAGGGATGAAGATGTTCACATCCTTGATAGAGAGGAACAATGGTTTGAGAGACGAGTAAAAGAGGCCATCTTTGTGAAAAGAAACCATCCAAGGAAGGGGAACATATTATTTTAGGTGGCTGAAATAATCACCTGTTTTTTGTTTTGTTTTTTTGAATGTCCAGAGGACCACACTTAGCTTTTTTAGATTTTTCTACCTGGATTATTGAGAATGCATCAGGATATATTTGAATTAAATTTTAAGAAAATGCTAACCTGACAAACAGGAAAGTGGACAAGATTGTCCTGTTTCACTTGCCACATCCATAAGTCCAATTTTCGCAGGAAAGCCGTGATCGCGTCGGACATCTGCGTGATGACTTGTTTGCGTCCCTGCAGCTTCTGATTCAGCTGGGCGAGATGGTCGGTTATGTCGCACAACACAGCAAAGTCACACAGCCACTTTGAAGCTAGCTTTCACTGCAGCCTCGTTTTTGGCTGTGGGTTTCATGAACAAACTGCTGCGACTGCAGTTTGCCTTTTAATTCTTGGCAGAATGTGTTGCTTTTCTTGAAGGCTAGCTTTAGCGTACTTAGCTCCGTGTTTGGTTTCAAAACCGACACCGCCTCGTAACACAAAAGACATACCGGTCTTTCTCCTGGAAGCACAAACAAGTATTCGCCTTCCCATCTTTCTTGAAACTTCCGTCTGTATCAACTTTTCTCTTTCTGGACATGTTGGGATCATTATTTATATCTCAATTCCACTCGTTGGCATGAAGGTAGAAACACTGCCTCGGCTACCGTAGTCGAAAGGCATTGTGGGAAAACCGTTGTCGAAAGGCATAGTGGGGCTGCCGTAGTCGAAAGGCATTGTGGGAAATGTAGTTTTTGGTCAAAACTCGCTCGTATTAATTTTTAGACACTCAAAACTTTTTAATTAAGCTCTCGCGGGCCAGATAAAATGACATGGCGGGCCACATCTGGCCCGCGGGCCAAGAGTTTGACACATGTGACCTACATGGTAGAGCCGAGTCTGTTCTCAGCTCTGCCCCCCCTCCCCCCTCCAACCCTCCCTCCCCCCTCCAACCCTTCCTCCTCTCTGCTCTTACGGTGGGGAAAAAGGTAAAAAACAAGCAGCATAAGAGCTTGTAAATAAGTTTATTGGTTTTTACTGATAGATAATTAGTTATTAGCGGTACTGCATTTTAAATAAAAATAGCACAAATCCGCTTATGAATTATAAAAGTTAGTCAATTCACAAAAACGCTGACAAAAAGTTTAGGTCCACTGTAAGCGGAATAGCGCTTTAGCGCGTCTCTAGCGTTCATGCGCCCACCTTTGCACACCATCAGTTTTTAGAAAAAAAAATCCATATTCTTTTTTGTATTACTAAATAGCATGTAATTGGTTTTTCCAAGATTCAGTGATAGCTTGTTTAATTTAAACCAGGTTTGTATTTTTGCAAATTCCATTGTTATCATCAACGCAGTCATTTGTTCAAGGTCACTACCAAAATAAAAGAAGGTAGTATCATCAGCAAACAATATACAATTTAGCAGTTCAGACACCTTCACTAAATCATTTACGTATAAAATAAACAACTTTGGTCCGAGTATCGAGCCCTGCGGGACTCCACATGTAATTGGACAGAAATCAGATTTTGTATCGTCAACATACACAAACTGCTTTCTGTCCGTCAAATAACTTTGTATCCACTGCAGAGCTCGCCCTCTAATACCATACCTGTTCAGTTTAGTGACAAGAATAGTGTGGTCAATAGTGTCAAACGCTTTTCTTAAGTCAACAAATAAACTTATGCAGTGTTGTTTTTGATCTATGGCTGTGGTGATTTTTTCTGTTAATTCCATAAGTGCCATTGATGTGGAATTTTTTGCTCTGAATCCATATTGGCTAGCACTCAAGATGTCGTGTTTTTCAAGAAATTTATCCAATTTGTTTACAAATACTTTTTCAAGAATTTTAGAGAATTGTGGTAACAGTGAAATGGGTCTATAATTGTCAAAAACACCTTTATCACCATTTTTAAAAATAGGGATCACTTTAGCAATTTTCATATTATCAGGAAATATGCCCTCTGAAAGAGACAAGTTGCATATGGTTCAATGACCTGATGTATTATATTTTTAACAACCACCATATCCATATCAACCCAATCCCTAGATCTCTTGTCTGCAAATTTTTCAACTATCAAAAGTATTTCCTTACTGTCAATTTCTTGTAAAATCATAGTATCTCCACAGTCTTCTATCAAATAGTTCACATTTCCATCAACACTTGGGATTTCATTTGCAAGATTTGGCCCTATATTCACAAAATGGTTATTAAATTTATTTACAATTTCATTTTCATCTTGCGTTTCTTCATTGTCTTTCATGAAAAACTGTGATAAGGTCGTATTTTTGGGGGGATTTTTCAAAACACTGTTCAAAACTCTCCAGGTTCCCTTCATATCACCATTTGTTTTGTGTAATAAATCACTATAAAATTCTCTCTTTTGTCTTTTTATAATTCCTGTTAATTTGTTCTTGTATTTTTTATATTTAATCTCCGCCTCGGGAGTTCTGCATTTCAAGAAACAAGAATACAGATAGTTTTTTTTCTTGCATGCATTTCTTAAACCTGCTGTCATCCATGGTTGATCAATGGAACGTACTCTCATATTGTGTTTTTGCACACAATTTTCTTGCACACAATTTTTTTTGTACGAGTTATTATTATTATTATGAACAGTACTCCCTGGAGGCAAAGGACCATCACACTTTATAAACAGGTCACAAAGAACTTGAGAAGCCTCGGCCCATGTGACTCAAAAGATATACTGCACATGTCCCTGTGTCAGGTACAGGACACCAACCTGAGGCCCAGTATCCAAATGTGTCAGACACATCTAAACAACACTAAGCTGGAGTTTACAGTATTATTGATGATCTCACAGTACTGGTTTATGTGTTCCCTCTGGAGTAATTTTACTTTAAACAAAAGGAAACTCTTAATTATTACAAAGAAGTATCAAGAGATACAAGGAATCCATATTAAAATCACCCAGTAATAATCTCACTAATGCAAACACACATGAGCACTTCCTGTGGCTTTGCTCATTGCCTGGTTGACATGAAGTAGAAAAGCTGGACAAAATTAAGGCAGTTTTTCTTAAAAAGAAACCTAATAGGTGAAATTAAGGTAATGTGGTGAAAGTAAAGCAAGTGAGATATTTGAGATGCTCCTTACTCAGATAGATTTCTGAGTAAAGACAGCTGACTTCTTAAACTATAGTCCTCCTTCTGAATGCACAAACACAGACATATTAGTCTCACAGCAGACAGAGACCGAGCAGGAAACTACTTTAAGATCAGCATCCTTTTAATGTTGCTACTTCAGCACAAAAACACAACATATACTTTCACATATTGTACTTTCTTACAGGCTGATGAACTTATGCTCTTGCTGAAGAAGCATTTTCAGGACACTGATGTGCTTAATTCTCAGACTGTGCATTAACAAAGTGTTTTCTTTTAATTAAAGGAGACTGCTGCCTGCCAAGGAGAGAGCAGATGTTGAACAGGTTTAAGTTACCTGGCAGCCAGCTGCTGAGCCAAGACACTGCTTCAGAGTTACAATCTGGATAACACCCTCAGAGTGGATCTGTAGGCAGTGCTGCCACAGTTGTATCACTTTTTATTTTGTAAATTTCATGTTGCATAATTACTTGCATTAAGCATTTTGGTTTTTCTTCAAAGTATCTAATAATTGAAGCACTTCTAGGACAACCTGTGGGACTTCCTGAAGGCAATTCATGATGCCTGCATAATTCTGCTGGAATGCAATTGTTAGTTTAAAGTTTAGAATTTGCAAGAACTGCTATACAATTTTTTAGGTCAGAGTTGTTTTAGGCCCTGTTTACACGGACACTGTGTGGGGGAAACGGATGTTTTGGGTATGTTAATTAGGTGAAAAGTTTTGCGTTGACATGGGCGAATTCTGTGGATACGACTCTCTCCCCCTCCACCCCCCGTCCTCATGATTTCACTGTAGTTACCATGCTGGGCCATTAGATGGCGCTGTGATTTTTGGAACCTTCACTACTGCGCATGCGTGCTACCTGAGGTAAACAGAGCACCGAGGCAGCCTGTTTTCCTCTCTGGCTAAAATCAGCTAACTACAAGTTGTTGTCAACAAGTTAACAACAAGTTAAAGCTGGAATTTGGATAAGAGTCAACAGATTTGACACCAAGTGGGACCGCTTCATCTAACAAGCTGCACACCAGTTGCTGAGCAGAACCAGAACCGAGTGACGATGTTGGACTTTACTCCGTGAGAATCAGCTGATTTCCAGCAGCGCTACAAGGTAAACAATGTTCTTAATAATGTTTCCTTGTGTTTAGTTCAATCACAGAACAACCAACTGAGGTTTTATTTTTTTCCTGCGAGGTCGAAGCTGTTCCACGAAGCGGACCGGCGGTTCGGATCTGGGTCCAGTTTCCACCAGGATGAAAACAACAGAGTCCAGTTCATTAAAGTTCGGTTAACGTGTTTTTAAAAGTGTTCAATTTAATTCTCAGTGTTTGTGACATGAGTTTGTGGTGTTGAATAAATAAATAAATTAAAAATCAACCTGGTGTCTTCATTTTCAACATGCAGCATGTTAGGCATGACGTAACGAGTCCAGATAGCTTCATTTAGCTCAGATAAATTTAAATATCTCCCACGCTAACATAAATACTGTTTATTATTGTTAAACTGTTAATATATAGCACATTTAGTATGTTATAGTGCAGCGTGACACGTGAAATGTCCGACTGCCTCGTTAACAGACAACTGGATCCAGGCAGCTGGCTCTCTTCCAACACAGATGCAGGTAAGGTGTAGAATAATTAAATATGAGAATCAAAATATATTCCATCAGCTATAGTTCAGAAAGTGGTGCGTGTGTCCACTGTCCAGTCCACCGCCATTGTTAAAATGCCGGCTGTCTGCGCGTGCGTGCTGCGTGCATGTGTTCAAACAAAAGCTCCACGGGAGATGTTTACATTATCAACGGGGGGTCAGCGAAAAAGTTCCACCTTGAGAGCAGGGTCAGAAAAGTATCGGAGTCAAAGAGGGGGGCCAGCAGCGTCGTGTAGGCGATAAGCAAAGTCGCAAAGAGAAAGTAGCGGTTACACTCAAAATACACGCCGTGTAAACTGGCCCTTAGGATGGCAGCAACCCACTTTGGTCTTGGCTTCACTTGAACCAGTCCAACCAGTTTTTTCCGACCAGAGGGAAAACTTTCTCCCAATCGAGGCTGTTCAAAGCACAATCTAAAACAGGTAAGATATTATTGATTCATAACATTTCCACAGAACACCTCTTCAAATGATCTTTTTGAGGAGCAGATATCGTTTGTATGCTCTACTGTATAAAACATTAGAACTGAAAGGGTAACTTTTATTATGATTACAAATACAAACACATTTATCCGAGGCGGCCGTGGCGTAGTGGTAATGGCAGTCGTCCCCTGATCGGAAGGTTGGCGGTTCGAATCCCGGTTCCCCACACCATGTGTTGTTGTGTCCTTGGGCAAGACACTTAACCCTGAGCTGCTCCCGGTAGGACTGGAAAGCACCTTGCATGGTAGTCTGCCGCTACCGGTGTATGAATGTGTGTAGCATTCAATGTGTGTAGCACTTTGAGATTTTCACTAATGAAAAGTGCGTTATAAATTGAATTCATTATTATTATTATTATTATCCACCCATTCATTATCTTTACCCGCTTCTTCCTTTTCGGGTCGTGGGGGTCACTGGTGCCCATGTCCAGCCATCACTGTGCGAGAGGTGTGGGACAACCTGGACAGGTCTAAATCCATCACAGGGACACATAGAGACAAATGAGACAAACAACCATTCACTCTCTCATTCACACCTAGTGACAATTTAGAGTTACCAATCAGCTTAACATGCATGTTTTTGGTCTGTGGGAGGAAACCCACGCATGCACGGAGAGAACATGCAAACTCCACCCAGAAAGGTCCCCGGACCGGGATTTGAGCCGTGGCGACCTGCTCGCTGAGAGGCAGCAGATCTACCAACTGCACCACCGTGCTGCTGCCAAACGCATACAGTAAATACATTTTTACATTTACTAAATATTCTTAAAATTTAAAGTCATAAAGTTTTTTTCCCGTTGTCAAAAGCAAAAGGCCAATGAGGTTTTTGCCAGTGGCTGTTTGTTGTGTTAGCAAAATATCTCAAGAACCATAGGACAGATTCTAATTGATACACCTTCCTTTAATTCAAAATGTATTTATACTTTTTCAGTTAGAGTTGAGGCGAATCCTTATTTTTGTGAGATGATGCCTCATCTGCAAGTTTGCTGGTTCAAATCCCAGTCCGGGACCTTTCTGGGTGGAGTTTGCATGTTCTCTCCCATGCATGTGTGGGTTTTCTCCTAGTACTCCAGTTTCCTCCCACAGACCAAAAACATGCATGTTAGACTGATTGGTAACTCTAAATTGTCTCTAGGTGTGAGTGAGAGAGAGTGAATGGTTGTTTGTCTCGTTTGTCTCTATGTCCATGTGATGGACTGGAGACCAGTCCAGGTGTCCCCCCGCCTCTCGCATAGTGATTGCTGGATATGGGTACCAGTGACTCCCGTGACCCAAAAAGGAAGAAGTGGGTAAAGAGGATGGATGCTGCCATAACCCTAAAAACCATATCATATTTTATCCAATTTCAGTAATTGAATTGGTTACTGTTGCACTGAGGGACTGAGAGAAACGCTATTTCAATCCTGTGTATGTCCTGTACATATTGCAGTTCTGACAATAAAGTTGACTTTGACTTTGACGAAAGTTTTAAAATGTTTACAAATAAATGAATCTTTATAATTGAGCGTTGAGTCATGGAGGGCAACTCGTCATGTATAAGCATGAGAAATAATCCGGTATACATTTGTACTTGGTCATGGATCAGTGAGTACATGGTCCACCCACTCACGAAGAGACAATGTGATTCATTGTGATTAAGCACCAACGCTGTTGTGTTCTAGAGTTGATGAGGGGTAAACCACAGCTAATCCTGTCCCGAAGCTGAAGCTCAACCCGAGGTCCTGTCCCGGTTGCAGTATCTAACCCTCCCCGTGTTGCAGTAAATCCCCTCCCTCATCCCCAAGCTGATCCCAACACTGGACTGGTTGTTTTCTTGATTGTTGGTGGTTCTATGTCCAAACCAAATTCTCATTCAAGAGTCTTTAGAGGACAGCTTTTATTGTTAGACTTTGAGTGCACACCTGAACCTTTGTTCAGATTAAGCAAACCTTCATAAAGTGATGGCGCAACTAAAAAAGCACCACTTTGATCTTTGATCCGGGGGGAGTATGGTTGCAAGTGTCCTTTTCTGAACTTGAACTGTTTTATTATGACATTATGTCATCCCAAGAGCTGACTAATGATAAAAGCTTCACAGCTGTCCCTTTATTATTTTGTGTTTTAATCTGGATTTTATTTTTAATGGCGAAAGCTCTGAAAATAATGCACAGTTTGCCCAAAAAATAATAGTCCAGAGCTTTTTGAAAGGCAATAAAAACATCAGTCTGTACTTTTAGTCTATAAGAGTGATCTGCCACTTTTAGCTCTGGGACCACATGCAGCTATTTTGTCCCTCTGCAGCAGCTCTGTAGCTTTGAACAAAACACAACAACATGAAAATTAATATCTTTATTCAAAACCACACCAGGAAAAGCTAATTGTAGCAGTATTCTTGTCCAGTTTTTGGCAATACAGGAGTAAAATGTATTTAACTGAACTACACAAGCTAAAACCTACAAAGCCCTCAACAACCTAGTTCCATGTTACATTACAGATCTTATTATTCCATGTTTTCCTAACAGAGCACTTCACTCTCAGACTGCAGGTTTACTTGTGGTTCCTAGAGTTTCCAAAAGCAGAATGTGAGGAAGATCTTCCAGTTATCAGGCTCCTCTCTTGTGGAACCAACTTCCAGTTTCTGTCCATGAGGCTGACACATTGTCCAGTTTTAAGACTGGGCTCAAGACTTTCATTTTTGATGAATCCTATAGTTAGGGTTGGCTTGTTATGCTGCTATAGACTACTGGAGGACAAACTGACCTCATTTCCTTAAATTAATTGTTAAATTGAAAAGCTTTCATTTGATATTATTTCTATCTTAACACATGATTCTTGACCTGCCATTGTGTATCTGTTCCTCCTTCCTGTTCCTCTCAAACCCAGCCAGTCGACGCAGATGGTTGCTTGTCCTGAGCCTGGTTCTGCTGTAGGTTTCTTCCTCATGAGGAAGTTTTTCCTTTCCACTGTTGCCTTCATGCTTGCTCAAGATGAGAGTTCTGTGATGGAGTTAAATTCAAAGCAGTCTGCTCCTCAGATA
>JBBPBX010037086.1:4053-27568 GCA_038048925.1 Garcialebias charrua | reverse complement strand
GGCGGTCAGGAGACCAGCCATGGCAAGACAGAAGATCCGGGGGAGCAGCCTGACAACCATCTGTCAACAGGCCAGAGGTCCGTCCGGCGGTCAGCTAGGAGAACATCCATCCATGGACCGGGATTCTGGCGAGCGGCAAGGAGACCGTCCCTTCATGGTCAGTGGTGACATCCACGTGTACCTTCCTGAATCCAGACAGAAGAGGGATGAGACCCCCAAGAAGACCATGGCGACAGGAGGGGCAACCACAGGAGTGGCCACTTCAACACTTGCTGTTCTCAAGGGCGGACGTCTCCTCTCGGTCTCCACTTTGCTTTTGCTTTGTCTTGTCTGTGAAACTGTCTGAGAGCCTCTTTTCATCAAAATCTTACAAATCATGACTTCAGACTTCAATTTGGTCAGTTGGTCCCTCAACACAACTGATAACATTTCTTAAAAAAGAAGACAGGCTGTAGGTGAGCCGATTTGCCCTGTTGGCATGCACACAGCTGGATATCTCATCGACTTGGAAGACTTGATGATGTGTTTATCTCTGCTGTCATCTGTGGATCTTAAGGACGCATATTTAATTGGATTTAAGATAACTGGTTCCTGCTTTTTGGATTTGGCTGGTTCCTGGTCTATCAACACACAAGGAAGACGTCGGCAGCAAATCTGGACCTGGTCAGGCTGCCTGCCTTACATGATGGCTTGGTTCATGTCTCGAGAATCCAGACTTTTGGCTGAATGGATTAGATCTCGGGGATTCTCTCAGGCACGTTACATTGGCATGGTCATTTTAATTTGGACATTTCGGAAGCGAGTGGACCGAAACAGACTGAAGGTAGATGTCATTAAAGTTCTGCCTGTCCCCAAAACAATCGTGTTTATCTGAAATTTGGCTCCCCGACTGGCCTTGACAGGCTGTCTTATCTCAACACGCCTGTAGAAGTTTTGTAAACCTGACGCTCTCACCCTCCCAACCCTTCTGCTGAGGAATTCCACGGACTTTTCAGAGGAGCCCAGCTGAATAAACATTCTGTCATCATTTCAGGACTCTTGATTCGTCCCTGGTCATCCTTGGCAGCTCCCCCCCACCATGAGTGTGCACAGATCTCCAGAGGGAACTACTGTATATGAACTGAGTGATTCTATCTAAACTCTGCAGTGCCTCTACGGGCTGGCATGCTCACTGCCTTTGAGTCCGCCCCCGTCCCCCCAGCGTAATGGCGGCGTCATTATGTGCTTGTGTGCAAGATTTTTTTCATTATCACATTTTTGACCTTCAAGCAGAGGTAAAAAATGTGTTAGGAATTTTTTTGTCTCCTAACCCTATGTGTCCTTTTTCACCACTTTTATTGTCTGTCCAACAGATCTCACTTGTAAATGAGTCTTTGAGGCTCAATGTGACTTATCTGTTTAAACAAAGGTTGAATGAACAGCTGCAGCTAGATGAGCAAGGACCCCTGGAGGGTGAGGGAGGACCTCCGGAGGATGCAGCTGGCTCGGCTTTGTCTTCGGCTGAGGGGGGCTTGGCTTCTTCTTTGGCTGAAGCGATGTAATCATTGCAGATGGACCAGCAGCAAGGACAACAGCAGTAGGTGAAGCGAAGACCTCAGCAGCAGCAAGGACATCTGCAGCAGTGAGGACCAGTGGAACTGGCTCGGTTCTGTCACCCATTCCTCCTGTGGCGAGTCTGAGCAGGTTGCCTCCCCTCCCTCTGAAGACTGCTCCAAGAGACCAGGAGGTGTTTGGGGAGGAGGTGGGTTGTGTGTTGCCTCTGCATGAAGGGGTGAAAAGAGGCGAGATGGTGAGGCATTGGACCCAGGTTTAAACGCCAGCTGAGTACCTTGGTACAGAGTTTTTTCCTCTCCTCTTCCTCACACTGATGGGTGGGGTTCCATGGGGTCTGTGGTTCCTCCCCCAGAAATTTGGAATGAAAGAGATGCCATTTCCTGCATTTTGGTATATTTTAACAGGTTGTTAAACATCTGTAAACATTTGTTTAAATTGATTAAAAACAGGTCTCTCTTGTAAATGACGAGGCTCAATAAGACTAACAACCTGTTTAAATAAAGGTTGAATTAAAATGACCATTTAAGAGATCAGTGAATAGAGCAGCTCTGATCCTGTCAAGCATCCTAATCCCCACCCCCACCCCTCCAACCATACACACACACAAACTTCAATGTCCAACCCGAACTCTTCTCAGCTGAATTCAGTCCTGTGCGTTGTTCTGCTCCAATCTCTATTACCACTGCCTTCAGGTGCTCAGTTGTCCAGCTAAGGACAATCCATCCGCCGCTGTGTGTCTGTGGCTCCGGTCCTCCCTGAGTTACCATTGTGTCCTGTGGGGACAGGTCTGTGAGTCCACACATCCACTGAACATTATTTTGGAGAAACCTTATAGTGACAAGCATGCTCACACAGGTGTTTAGATTCAGGTGTTTATCAGATACACACTCAATTGGGTTGTGGTGGCCACTAAATACATCTTGTATCACCATGTACTGTATAAAATACTTTCTAATGATGTTATAAGTATCATTATACTGTATTTGTTGTTTTGTTGTTGTGGTTTCTCAATTTTGTATTTTTTTCTTTCCGCGGGTCTAAAGGCAGACGTCAATGATGTTGATGTGTGTTCTCTTTATACCTCTCTCTCTCTCCTCTACTCCTATCTGCTTCTTTCCCCTTTAACCTTTCTCTCACTTTTCTAGCTTTGTTTTTTGTTGTCTTTTCATCCCCGTGTCCATTACATCTTAAAAAGCCCAAAGCAAATTCTAATAAAGTTTTATTTATACATCAAGTGGAGCATTAAGGCCAGCCATAATGCTCTGCTTGTGAAAGTAAATCTGTTGGACCTCACCTCGACTCTCAGACAATAATTCTGAGTGTCACAATGCCGAACAGGACAAGGAGGAAAACAATAAGGACAATCCATCCATCCATTTATTTTATGAAAGTAAATTATCATTTCAACATTTTGATCACTGTTATTTTGACAAATTAGTGCTGTTGTTTTGATACGTGATGTACATGTAATATTAATAATACACATCAAACATTTCACTCTTTTTTTTTACTGTAAGCTTTTTTATTTGTTATCTTTGAAATGTACTGTATGTAGGAGCTCAGACACATCAACAGTTGTGCAAGTGGTCTGTAGAGATGTCTGGAGATGCTCCTGTGCGTAAAACATGCACTGTCTCAGGGCACAGAGCTGAAGTTGGATGAAGACGCTCATCCCCGCGGGACATGCGGTCCACATCTCTGCTGGGCAGGAGCATGTGCACGAGCTGGTGCGCGTAGTGCGGCTGGAACATCCGTTCCACAGAACGTCTCTTCTTGTTGTATTTTTAATAAATAATAAAAATGAAAAGGTGTGATGACTTTGGACTTTTATGGGCAGAGATTTGAGTTGCCAGATCCGAGTGGTCAAAATGAGAGAGTTCCCGGATCTTGTTCCAGCAGGACCTGGCTCAAATTAACCACTGCATCTAGCCAGGTGGAAATACGTCAGGTTGACATAGGTTGCACATGCGCAGTCAGGTCAGTTTTCCATTATCGGGAAAAAAATGAACAGATCAAGTGTTTACATGCGTACTATTCGGATTATGAATCGGCACAAATCACCCGTCTCATTCTGATTACAGATTCTTTCGGATTGAGCTGAATAAACAAAGAATAATTCGAAGGGGGCATTTGCATGACACAGTTTTACTTCGAATGGCTGTTTAATCCGATTACTTATGTCCATGTAAACATAGATAGTGTCACGAGACCTGTAAACAAGATATTACATATTAAATCTATAGTTTGCCATTGCAGTGAGGAGCATCTCTTTTCTGATGGACAATATTCAGTAAAATAATGTGTTCATTTGAAAAATATACATTTATTTTTTTCAATAATCTTGAGTGATTACAGGTAGTCCCCGACTTACGACAACATCGACTTACGAAGTTTTATGAAAAAAATGTGTTTTGTGTTTAAATGTTCTTAATTTCATGTGTACAGCACTTTGTTGCAGCTGTGGTTGTTTTAAAGGCTTTATAAATAATAATTATTGTAAAAATTATATTTTTTATCATATTTGCGCAGCTTCTGGCGGTTTCCGGAAATGCCGCGGTGTCCGCCATTTTACAGTTAGTTCCAGTCTCGGCAGCTGTCAGCTGGCTTTGGAGGACCGTGTGTCTGGTCAGAGGTTGCCTCATGCGGATAAATTAGCTGGAAACGCTCGGTGAACTCTGTGGACGTCTCAGGCCCGGAGCAGCAGCCGCCGATTGCTCCCACCACGTTGGCCGACAACACCAGCTCATGCGATGGGCTAATGGCGGAGCTAATGCTACCGCGGGGACACCGAGCCGACAGGCGGCGGAGAGGCCATCTGCATCCGGTAGATCGCCTCAATGTCCGCTTGGCAGCCTAAGATGTCCGGGGACACCAAGCTAACGCGGAGAAACGGCTTTCAGTAAGTTATTAACTCTTTTTCTGGCTCCAAATGTATGGAGTTAACAAGCTAACAGTCATTCCTGTAAACAGTTTGGACCGCGTGGAGCTGCACGAACCTGCGGTGCTTGGACGTGCAAGGAGCTAACATGCTAACAGATGAGACAAGCTTGATCAGCTCAAAGTAAGAATTTTATTTTTTATTTTTTAGAATTATGTATGTACCGGTAGCTGTGTTAGGATAGGCGAAGTACTTGGTAACTTTGTAACTGTTCATTACCGTACATGTACGTGTTCAGTGGCGGCTCGTGTGGTATATAGGTGGTCCCCAGCCTACGAATTTTCGACTTACGAATGATGCGTAGGAACGGAACTCGTTCGTAAGTCGGGGACTACCTGTATATTGAAACATTTTTCATGCTCAGAACTATGAGTAACATTACAGTATTAACAACATGTAATATTACGTCTATCATGTCTAGAAAGGGTTCTAAAATGGAAGGTGTTGTTTGGAGGTCTCAAAAAGTATAAATACAAGAATGTGTTTGTGTGTGTGTGTGTGTACCTGCTGAGTGTGCTGTCAGCACGGTCACTTTCCTCCTCTGTCCATGTTTTCACAGATAGCCGATGTGATCCATGCGCTGTGCTGGTCATCCTGCATGAACAGACTCAATAATGTCCGTGTTCTTTTACAGGATCATCACACAACCCAACAAGCCTAGCTGCAATCACCCAATACGACCGTACAAGCATTTATTCATGTTCACATCAAAGAGACATTAAAGGGCGTGATAAATACATGATGGATCCAGTGTGATTCATTCAGCACGAGGTCACGCTGCATCAAGCATCTCCACAGAACAAGCTGTTCAGCAGTAATGATCAGAAACAGAAACCAACAAACCTGATGATAATCCTGATGTCCAAAATGTTGATTGCTCAATCCACAAACCCAGTTCTCATGTTTCAGTGAGTCCTGCCTAAATGATCAAACTGTTCATAAGCACCAGAAAGGACAAATGAGCACAGAGAATTGCTTCAATAGATGAAGCAGAAAATGTAACTGATAAAAGCGATGGATCACATGGCCACTTGAAAAAGATTTAAATTGTAAATTATGCTTTTTCTGACCAGCAGCTCGTCTGAATGCGAGACCCTCGTTTGAAGTGGAGCATTGAAGAGTCTGTGTATGACTGTCTCCTGATTACTGAGACAGAAAATGTCTTCATGCACACCTGCACATGTGCATGGTAGTATTCTCTGTAAACAGTACACAGTATTTTGTTGACCAACTGGTTCTACTGAGGTGAAATGTTTTTGTTGTGACTTTGCTTGATTAGGTTCAGTTCACAACCAACCCGACCCATTAGAACATGGTTCTGTCACGACAGAGTTAAAGAAGCTCCTCAGAGAGAAGACAGACGAGCGGCTCCACTCAGTGCTCAATCAAATGAAGCATCATCATCAGCCCTGGTGAAGTCTGAGCTTCTGCGGTGAAGAAAGTGAAGCAAGGATGAGTCGTTTCATATCGTTCACCACCTTTTGTGTGATTTATATCTAGTAGCCCTCCATTTGCAACTGGATCCTGGACTTCTTAAACACACTGCAGTCTGTGAGGATCCACAACTTCTCCTCCTCCACCATAACCCTCAGCACTGGCTCCCCTCAGGGCTGTGTACTGAGCCCCCTCCTGTTCACTCTGCTCACGTACAGTATGACTGTGCAGCTACCCATCCAGGCTGTCATATTGTAAAGTTTGCAGATGATACAGCTGTGGTGGGATGCATCACAAACAATGATGAGTGAACACCTGGAGAGCTGGTGCAAGAAGAACAACTTTCACATGAATGTGAAGAAGACGAAGGAACTGGTCGTGGACTTCAGAAGGAACAAACACACCTACCACCCCCGCCCCTGAACATAGGAGGATCTACAGTGGAGGTGGTCTCCAGCTACAAATACTTGGGTGTACACTTGAATGATAACCTCAGCTGGAGCAACAACACCACCAGCCTGATCAAGAAAGGTCATCAGAGACTCTACTTCCTCAGACGGCTGAGACGAGCTGGTCTGAGCAGCCCAGTTCTCACCTCGTTCTACAGGTGTGCAGTGGAGAGCATCCTGTGCTCCAGCATCAACGTGTGGCATGGAGGCTGCACAGTTGCAGAGAGGAAAGCTCTGCAGAGAGTGGTGAAGGCTGCACAGAAGTCTGTTGGAGTCAGTCTCCCCACCATCACAGACATTTACACCTCCAGATGCAGGAAGAGAGCCACCTGCATCATGAAGGACCCCACTCACCCAGCACACACACTCTTTGCCCCACTCCCCTCAGGACGGAGGTTGAGGAGCATCAAATGTAGAACCACTAGACTGAGGAACAGCTTCTACGTCGAAGCTGTTGGACTCATGGATCCCTAATCAGGATTATCACTGTGAAAAATAAATCACTGTGATGCCGCTTGATTGTTGAAATGTGCTGCTGATTATTTCACACTGCTGTGTTCATTCTTACTCATCTGCTCACACAGACTCATGTTCGTGCTGCTGTTGTTCAGCGTATTGTTTTGTACTATAGTGCTTAGTGTATTCTTAGTTTAGCGTATTTCTTAGTTCATATCTTAGATCTTATTTTTTCTTTTACAATTTATACTTTTGTTGGATGTAACAGGGACCCTGTGTACACAATTTCCATCATATGTGGTACATGATGGAATGACAATAAAGAACCTTGATCTGACTAAATCCAAACTATTTTTGTGTTCGTACTGGAGCCTCGTGAAACATTCATTCTGAAACTATGTTCCACAGTCTGTTTTGAGTGTCACATCACTGTTCCACTTAACGTTTGTTTATCTCAACATCCATCCGTTATCTTTACCTGCTTCTTCCTCTTTGGGTTGCGGGGGTCACTGGTGCCCATATCCAGCCATCACTGTGAGAGGCGAGGGACACCCTGGACATGTCTCCAGTCCATCACAGGGACACAGCGACAAATGAGACAAACAACCATTCACTCACACCTAGAGACAATTTAGAGTTACCAATCAGTCTAACATGCATGTTGTTGGTCTGTGGGAGGAAACCTGAGTACCCGGAGAAAACCCACGCATGCATGCACGGAGAGAACACGGGGAAAAGCGTGTAAATCAATCACAATGCCTATTTTTATATTGCAGAAAAGATTGTAAGAATTATAACAAGAAAACATTACTGTCACCCATCAAGTGAATTATTTTATCAAATGAAGTTGCTGAAATTCTATGATTTGGTGGACTATAACATTTTATCACTTATGTATAGAGCTAAAAAAAAATACACTACCATCAAATATCCAAATGCATTTTGTGAAAAGATCTAGTTGTTATAATCTCAAGGGGAAATATGTATTTGTACAACCACAGTTTAGAACTAGTTTGAAGGGAAGAACTACCGTACCTTAATTCAAGGAGTATGATTATGGAATGACTTAATGACAAATGTTAAGGAAGCCAAATCAATCCTTGTATTTAAGAAACTGGTAAAAAATGAATTGCTAAAAAAATATAAATGAATCTATTTTAATGTGTGATATATGTGAATTGAAAATTGACTGAGTTATTTACTTATTTTGTTATTATAGAAAATATTGTTTGAACTGTTATTAGATGAATAAGGAGCAGATTTAATAAGATATATTCTTCATCTGCTACCTTTCATTTTATATTTTTTCATATATATATATATTTTTTTTTCTTTCTATTATACATATGTTAATTGTTGTATTTCATATTATAAAATGAATAAAACAAAACAAAAAAACAAAACAAAACATGCAGACTCCACCCAGCGGGGACCCCGGACCAGGATTCAACCAGGGAACCTTCTCCATGTAAATCAAAAAGGCGTTCAATTCAGGATCAACTGGACTTTATTTGTAACAGAAAACGTTTCGACTTCTGTCCAGAAGTCTTTTTCAATTCTGAATGGAAGCTGTGAGAACGAGAAGTTTTATACAGGCTTACAAGTCAATAACACATACATGTAAATTGACAGATCACACCTTAACAGTAGGGAGTCCCTTGAAGTCTCTGACAGAAAACACAACTAATCACAGCTGAGGTAACACATACATGTAAATTGACAGAACACACCTTAACAGTAGGGAGTTCCCTTGAAGTCTCTGACAGAAAACACAACAACTGTATGTAAATTGACAAACAACACCTCACAGCCCAACAACAGAGGCTTCTCAACAAACTTTGTTAGTCTAATTCACAGACAAGACACCTCTGCTCCCATCCGGTGTAAGACCTTTGTGAATCAGCCCCAAAACTGAGTTGTAAGTTTTGGAAAGTTGAAATCTCAGACCTCCTCCTCTGTTAAGAGAAGGTTTTTCTCTCTTAACATACAAAGCTTCCTTAACACCCCTCTCAAACCATCTGTGTTCTCGGTCCAAAATTTGCACATTTTCATCCTCAAATGAGTGTCCCTTGTCCGTGAGGTGAAGGTGAACAGCTGAGTTTTGTCCAGAGGTGGTGGCTCTCCTGTGTTGGGACATTCGTTTGTGAAGAGGCTGCTTCGTTTCTCCAATGTAACGGTCTGAGCAGACCTCGCTGCACTGGACTGCATACACCACACCACTCTGTTTGTGTGTGGGGGTTCTGTCCTTCGGGTGGACCAGCCTCTGTCTGAGAGTTCTGCTGGGTTTGAAATGTACTGGGATGTTGTGTTTGTTGAAAATCCTTCTGAAATTCTCTGAGACTCCAGCAACATAAGGAATGACAATGTTTTTCCGTCTGTTAGTTTCCCAAAGCAGAATGGGAGGAAGATCTTCCAGTTGTCAGGCTCCTCTCTTGTGGAACAACGTCCAGTTTCTGTCCATGAGGCTGACACATTGTCCAGTTTGAAGACTGGGCTGAAGACTTTCCTTTTTGATAAATCCTGTAGTTAGGGTTGACTTGGAGTTTACTGAGGTATCCCACTTAGTTGTGTTGCTACAGGCTTAGACTGCTGGAGGACAAACTGACCACCTGTCCTCACTCTGCTGCGGTTTTACTGCTCTACCTGTTTTGACATTGTCTTTTGTAATTATTTCTTTCTTAGCATGTTTTTTGTCTTTCCTCCTATAATGGTCCTGTCATTCTGTTTTTCTCTGTCTCTCCTTCCTGTTCCTCTCAAAGCCAGCCGGTTGAAGCAGATGGCCGCTTGTCCTGAGCCTGGTTCTGCTGGAGGCTTCTTCCTGTTAAAGGGAGTTTTTCCTTTCCACTGTCTCCTTGCTCAGGATGGGAGACTGTGACGAAGCAAAGATTCAACACAACCTGCTGCTTCATTAGATAGATAACTTTCAATAATTGTCTTTTATACGGTGTGTGAATGTTTCTGTTCAGCGCCCTGAGACAACTTCTGTTGGGACTTGGTAACTCTCATTTTTCAACATTCATCACAATATATACTTTTTAATCTCTAATCTAAATACTACTCTTTAACAGGCAGCTGGAACCCCCCCCCCCCACACACACACACACACACACATTTAAAGTCCTAAAAAGAGACTAAAATTATTTCAGAATATATCCTAAAGTAAAATTTTGGGTGTTAAGTCTAAGTTTTTTAAGTATTTTTTATTAATTTTAGTCTCAATGATACATATTTCAGATATAATGAAAAAATAATGTTCCGTGGTTTATTTAGTATAAACACAGCTTTGGACAGAAAACAAAAGTCCAACTGTGTTGAAGAACATGGCTGGAGTCCAGTGAATTGTGGTACTGTGGAGATCCAGCAGAACTCTGAAGGAGTTTAAAAATGGAAAGAGATGGAAGATGTGAAAGGTCACACATGTTTTTCACTTATTAATGTCAAATGTATATGAACCATGTGTGTGTGTTAAGAGTTGTTTTGTCTGGACAGAGTGTTTCAGGGTCATGGAGCCTTTCACCTGATAAACTCAAGGCCTGAGCTGGTAGGCAGCGCCTCTGATATAAAAAGATGCTCTCTTTGAGCAGATTTGGAGATGAAGCACCTTGTAAACATCTTGATGATTGGTTGTTGTTTTTTTCAACGCTGATCCATCTTGCACGATTAAACCTGGGGTTAAGAAAAACATCTGCTCCTTCCTGTGAGGCACATTTATTTAATCAGCGGAAGGGATAATATTAAATTATTGTAACAGAAACCAGGACGACCACAAAGAAAACTGAACTCCCTCAACCAAACACAAAGTGTTCATTTGTCTCACAGCTTTCACATCTCAACCTGTTCTGATCATTTCTAAACCTAAGAATGTCTGAGAGCTTCAAAAACAACACAAACCCAAACATTTAATATGGAAGTACATTTATTTACTCTTTGACCATTTAATACAAGTTTTAGAGGTGAAGACCAACGCAGTAAATGTGTGTGTGTGTGCACTTGTCTTGATAACGTTTTGAGGACCGACCCCTGACATTAGACCAACATTGTGTGGACAGTCATAGTCCTCACAAAGAGATAGAATAATGTGTGTGTGTTGCTGATTTAAGCTCTCTTCATGCCTCTCCCCATCAGGCAGGCAAAGATGGTCATCACCATCTTAGGGTTAACTTCTACCAGGTCTTCGGGCAGGGCGTACACTTTGGCCCCAATCTTCCTGGCCATGGAGACAGCATACCTGAGACAGGAAGACTGGACATCACTATGACATCACTTCACTTCATGAGATTCAATTCAATTCAAACTCTTTTTTATATACATGTATACATGTTAGTATCATTGAGCCTCAAGGACTCATTTGCAAGAGAGACCTGTTTTAAACAGAGAACACAAGATGACAACAGCAGGCAATCATAAAAACGCATATAAAATAAAATGTAAATGGAAGAAATTATATGAAAATCAAACAAAAACAGCTACATGATAAAGCGATGTAAATACCAAAAACAGGAATATCTGCATTGGATTTTGCCATGAGCTTTGCAGTTGTTTAAATAGAGAGGTCAAGGTTGAGAGCTTCAGATCTTTTTGCAGGGTGTTCCAGGATACAGGAACGGAGAAGGAGAAGGCCCCGTTTCTGTCTGTGAGGCTGACACATTGTCTACTTTTAAGATTAGGCTTAAGTCTTTCCTTTTTCGTAAAGCCTATAGTTAGGGTTGGCTTGGGTTTCCTGAGCTATTCCTTATTTATGCTGCTATAGACTTAGACTACTGGAAGACAAATTGACCTCATTTCCTTAAATGATTTGCTAAAATTAATTAGTTTTCATTTGATACTATTTCTATCTTAACATGTGATTCTTGACCTGCCATTGTGTATCTGTTCCTCTCAAACCCAGCCGGTCGAAGCAGATGACTGCTTGTCCTGAGGCCTGGTTCTGCTGGAGGTTTCTTCCTGCTGAAATGGAGTTTTTTCTTTCCACTGTTGCCATTGTGCTTGCTCAGGACGGGAGACTGCGACAAAGTGAAGATTCAACAAGTCTGCTGGCTTCCTTAGATGGAGAACTTTACCGTAGTTGCTTTTGTATGCAGGTGGATGTTTTTATACAGTGCCCTGAGACAAATCAGTTGTGATTTGGTGATATGTATATAAACTGAGTTAAAAAAAACTGAATTAAATGCATGCAGCTCAAAAACTCTTGCTTTGATTTCTGTAACTACAGATGTTCTGTACTCAGACGGTCTTCATTCAGTGTTAAACCATGTGAGTACCAAACCACAGTCCCACGTCTCTGTGTTCCATCGCTGTCATATCTGATCAAGTCATTAAGGAGGTCCATGCATAGATCTCAAAGACCCTGATAATTATTCAGTCCTTCTGTTTCTGTCTCCATCTTTGATTGGCCATGCATTCTATGATTCTCCCTCTCGGGTTTCAAATCCCGTTTAAAGACCCATTACCATTCTGTTGCTTTCAACACCAGCTGATCTGTGTTTTGGTTGTTATATTTAGGCCCTGTACACACGTAGCCTGGTGTTTGAAAAACGAATATTTGCACACAAAAAATATCTCTGTCCATCCATACATGTTCAAATATTTAAAATGTTTGTCTACATGTCCCGTTTTTTTTCACGACAGGGCGTTGTAATGAATATGCTGAACCCATAGGTGGCAGTGTAGTGCTGTCACAACCCTTCAACTCAGCCACACTTCCTGTTATTTATTTATTTATTTTCTTTCGTTTGTGTGGACAGACCGTGAGGTTGAACTACTATTAAATACCGTGTTGGAGTACAAAATTAATAAAACGCAGGAAAATGTCGACTGGGAATCATGTCAGAGCAGGTATGTTGACTTTTTAGTGCTTTTTTTAGAGCATTGTGTGACTGTCAGCGCCGCTCCAGCTGGAGGCGGTGGAGCAGAAAGCTCCGTTCTGAAAGTCCACACGCAGACTCGAAAGCGGAGAGTTCTCAAATCTTCACTTTGGCCGGAGTTTTTTTTATTATTTCTTAATAGTTACATCAACCGGAGTTCACGTGTGGATGAAAGGCCAAACCGCACGATAAACTGTTCGGTTTTACTGATAAACGGCTACGTGTGTACAGGGCTTTATTATCTACAATGTTTTTATGTCTATTTTTTGTACTTCGTTGTGTGTGTTGCCTGTTGTTTGTTGGTTTGTACAGCACTTTGGTTGGCCTTGTCGCTGTTTTAAGTGCTCTATAAATAAAATGATATGGTATGATGCAGACAAAGTTTAAAGGTGGGGTGACATGATTTTTTTTACTATGCCTAAAATTGCTCAAAATATATATATATATTATCATTTAAATATGTTTGTTTTTGCAAACAAAATGATAAATCACTTTAATTTTGCTTTTTTTTTTTTTTTTCCATTTATAGATGGCCTCCCTTCACACCTTATAGCCATCCTCTCACTCCAATATGTTTTTTTTAAGAGAGAAAGAAAGAAAGAAAGAAAGAAAGAAAGAAAGAAAGAAAAGAGAAAGTAAGACAACAGAACAACAATTATCCACAAAAAGAGCACAAGGCAAACACACCAAACCTCCGTCCACAATCCTGCAAAGCACATGACAGAACACAGCAACGAAACATACAAGCATAAAGACTGATAATATTCATGACCTTGCAGTAGATTTCTATAAATACACATACCCATACCTACAAATATATATACAGTATACATACATATACATTTATATTCATTCATATACCCATCTACATATCTGCATATATCTACATATACATCCCTGCATCCATTTGTGTGTGGTTGTGAGCATGCATAAGTGAATAAGGTTCCTCCAATAGAACATTTAGTAGCGACTGTGAAGCATCAGAGATCCGTCCCCCGAAAGCCCGAGACAGACGAAGGGGCGATCAAAGCCCAAGACCCCAGGAAGGACAGACAAAGTTTAAAGGTGGGTGACATGATTTTTTTTTTACTATGCCTAAAATTGCTCAAAATATATATATATTTTATCATTTAAATATGTTCGTTTTTGCAAACAAAATGATAAATCACTTTAATTTTGCTTTAAAAGTGATTTTGAACTTCAAGCCGTGTTTAATCATGGGAAATCTGATTACACGCGAATGGGCCATCTGTGACGTAGTGTGCAGCGTGAGAGTCAGAGCTCTGGGCTTGTCACAGTGCGCGGGTGTGAGCAGCTCCACATGAAGGTAAGTCTGATACAGCATCAGACCTAAATTAGATCCTGTTGTTTCTTGTTCCATCACCCAAACTATTTTCTGCTTCCCAAACTGAAGACAAATAGCTCAAATCTTCACATAGATTGATAAATTTGTCGGGTTTTAAATTGTCCGCTATTAAAGAGACCAGAGCCCTCTGCCTCACACTACGTCACAGATGGTGCGTTCGCGTGTAATCGGATTTCCCATGATTAAACACGGCTTGAAGTTCAAAATCACTTTTAAAGCAAAATTAAAGTGATTTATCATTTTGTTTGCAAAAACAAACATATTTAAATGATAAAATATATATATTTTGAGCAATTTTATGCATAGTAAAAAAAAATCATGTCACCCCACCTTTAAAGTGAAATGAGCAGTGGGGTTTTGAAGAGTGAAGCCCTCTCTGGAGCTTCTTACGTGAGACATTTTCGCTTCACAGTAGAAATAACTTCCTCGAATGAGAACAGACACTTGTGCCTCATAGTTCAGAGGATGGAGGAAAGCTCAAGCAGAAGCTACTTTAGCTGTGTTCAAACGTCTGTCTGAATGTTGTGGAGACATGTGGGTGCTGTGAGTCATTACTTGGCATTGTCCAGTTTGTCTTCGTCTGAAATGTTGTTTCTTTTCACAAGGTCATAGTTCACGCTCTGCGGCTGGATGGCGTCGATCAGGTCCAGAACTGGAAGACTACTGCTGATTGCTTTGTCCTAAACAACAGAACACAGTCGTTTTCTCCAGTAATTATCATTAAGTCTCCTCAGGCGAGCAGCTCTTTCAGTCACTTGCCTTGAAGCTTTTGATGGAGGAACCTTTGCCAGCTTCAGCTAAAGTCTTGTTGACCCATGAGATGATCAGATCATCTCCAGCGACTGCTCCATGTCCAAGGTCTTCCAGCACATTTAACGTGTACCTGCAGGAAGTTGGATGTCATTAAACTCCACGGCATCACCAACATGATAAGAATGAAAAAAAAGTTTCATATGAACTTCATGGTTGGTACGATGAGTTCTCTGATGTCTCCGGTAAACTGAAGGTGTTGAACACCGCCATGTTCAGCTGAACAACAGCGCCACCTTCCTGTCCTGAGCTGAACAACCACACAAAAAGTGCCCATCAAAGTTTTCAGGTCCTCTGGATGGTTTACGTTTGTGGAAATGTTTCATTTTTCATTCACAAGACGCCATCAGTCCGAGGAGCTGAAACACAAAACTCCACAAAAAGAAACCGTCCAGCAGACCTGACTCACGTAACTTTTGTTTCTTTCTGGATTATTGAGCATGAATCAGGAAACTCAAATGGAGCTTTGCCACTGTCTCAACTCTCAATGGTTCCACTCCACATCAATAATGATGTAGCATGTAACATACACCCAGATTGATGAGCAGTGCAGGGATAAGCTAACACAATTGAAGTCCAACTATAGGACGAATAAGGACCACAACGGCCCGAGTGACTCAAACACAGCCCGGTCTGTTATGACCCCACCCACTGTGCATTGACAGTCCTGCCTTCAGAGCGGGGTAACAGGTCACAGAGGTAAATCACCTCCACCTGAGAAGAACTGATAAAAGTCACTCTTATAGATGGCAAAGCAGCTACTCATCTCCCAGGTTGAAGCAGGAGCTGATCCAAGATCAGAATATATTGATACAGGTGGTCCCCGACTTACGACAGCCTCGACTTGCGACGTTCTGACTTTACGAACGAATCATATTAATAAAAATATGAAATTAAAATAATGTTTTATTTTTTTTTGTATTTAAATGTTCTTGATTTCATGTGTACAGCACTTTCTTGCAGCTGTGGTGTTTTAAATGGCTTTATAAATAACATATTATTAATATTAATACATTATTAATTTTTAAGCCGATTTACCAAGTTTGCAGCAGTTTCCGCCAGTTTTCGGCAGTCAGTTTTCGGCAGTGCCCCGAGTTTAGCCTTAGCCAGATAGCTCCAGCCTCGTAGCTCCAGCCTTGACAGCCGGCTTTGTCCGATCAGAGGTTCCTGCACTCGGATACATGATCTGGAGCTGAACGGTGGTTTTGTGGAGGAACGGATGGGCGAAGCAAAACGACGCTGTTGACCGCGTAAAGCAGCAGACAGCGAGCCGGACTGGAGTAGCAACGAGCTAACATTCTAACAAGCCTTGCTGTAGGATGGACGGGTGGATGCTAACGCCCCATCGGGGACACGGAGCCGACGGGCGGCGGCCGGGAGCTCGCCTCCATGTTCGCCTGGAAGCCTAAGATGTTGTCTGGACACCGAGCTAACATGTGAAAACGTGGACAAACAGCTGTGGCAGCCTTGGCGGGGCTAACGCTAACGGGCGCTGCTAATGGCGGGGCCTAACATGCTAACGTGGAGCAGCTTGTTTTGGATGGACACCACGGAGAAACGGCTTTCAGTATGTTATTAACTCTTTTTCTGGCTCCAAATGTATGGAGTTAACATGCTAACAGTCCTTCCTGTAAACAGTTTGGACCGCGTGAAGCAGCAGGAAGTTGCGGAGCTCAGACGTGCAACAGCTAACATGCTAAAAGACAAGACAAGCTTGATCAGCTCAAAGTAAGAAATTAAATTTTTATTTTTAGCCCTGGACTTTAAGTGTTTTTTGATAACTATGTAGCTGTGTTAGGATAGGCAAAGTGCTTGGTAACTTGGTAACTGTTCATTACTGTACATGTACGTGTATCAGTGGCGGCTCGTGTGGTTCCGACTTACGAATTTTCGACTTACAAATGGTGCGTAGTAACGGAACTCGTACGTAAGTCGGGGACCACCTGTATTGAATAAATGTAGGTTAAAGACAATGTTAAAAACATTTTAATGCAATAATACAGTGTTCTTTCCATGCATAAAATAAGTATGATCAGCAGTTTTTGTTCGAATATTAGTTTTGAATATGACAATATTTATCATTTTGTAATTTTATTTAAAAGAACAATATTAATCATAATAAACCAGAAAATAGTTTCAACTTGTGGGGCTACTTAAATTAGTTTAAGGTTAAATCATCCTTAAAATGCAGAACCAGCTGAAAGTGAGCCATCACGTCAGCGTCTGAGATTTAGGCAGCTTCAGTGCAGAGGATTAAAAAATTTGATATAATTAGATTTTGTTGAAATATGATGAATGTATACTTTATCAATGTCAATGAAACGTTTGAAATATAAACCTATGTTTTAAAGCATGTTTCTGACAGTTAGCTCGGTCTGGAGCAGACTATATGGAGACTTGGGTGCTGTTTGTTTTGACCAGCTGCAGGTTGTCACCTCCTCATCAGCTGCCACACCAGCGCCAAGGTTAGTGTCGCCTTTCCATCATACAGATCCTGACCGCCGATTCCCACCAGAGAAAATCCTGCTTTCTTCTTGCCCAGCTCCACAGCGTAGTTACAGTTTTCAATCTGGAACATACCAAAACAAATAAACTCAAGCAGATTAATGTTGTTCAATAATATTCTGTTTATGAATTTAATGGTCTGACACAACATGGATGCAGTGCTAACACTCCAGTTAGACGTGCAGCAAAGACTGACAGGAAACAAACAGCTGTTTTAACTTTCCTTCATAAATCACAGTGTATTTTCCAGGATATAAAATAAAACACATGAACCTTTTTTCCCTGAACCATTAGTAGATTCAACTCAAAGGAACCCACCAGATCCCACCCTTGTCCTGTTTCCAGGATTACACAGACTCTGCTGTCCACGCTGCAGGACACAAAGGAGGAAGACAACGTCCTCTGCAGGACAATCTAGCTTCTAACCTCAGAGACTTGACTGGTTCTAGCCACACAACAGAATCTATTTATTTTAATTGTGCACTTTACAACATTTTTGTATGCATTTTATAGTTTATTTATCCACAAATTTCTATTTATAGATGCATTTTACACTCTTCTTATCCATGTGATCTTTAATCTCTGAATGATGCTTGTGCTGTCTGAATCATGTCTGTTGTTGTGATGTGTTGCATTGTGCAGCTGCTTTTAATGCTCCATCTTTCAAAATAGCCCTTGGAAATAAATAATTCATTATTCATCATTCGTCCATCCATTATCTTTTGCTTGTTCAGACGTCGGGCTGCAGGGGCAGCAGCTTGAGCAGGGAGGTCCAGACATCTCTTTCCACAGCCACCTCTCCTGGGAGGACTCCAAGACATTCTCAGGCCAACCGAGAGACATAAAGGCTGGTTTATACTTCTTGTCTCACGTCTTTTACCCCCTGTTGAGTGAACCCAGCGATGACGTAATTGCGTGTGTCACCGACCGCATTGACTGTTATACTTCTAAAAGACGTGGGGATTACATTATAGTAATCCCTCCCTCTTCCCTCCCACTGCATACGTCACGCGCACTCCCACTGCATACGTCACGCGCACTCCCACTGCATACGTCACGCGCACTCCCACTGCATACGTCACGCGCACTCCCACTGCATACGTCACGCGCACTCCCACTGCATACGTCACGCGCACTCCCACTGCATACGTCACGCGCACTCCCACTGCATACGTCACGCGCACTCCCACTGCATACGTCACGCGCACTCCCACTGCATACGTCACGCGCACTCCCACTGCATACGTCACGCGCACTCCCACTGCATACGTCACGCGCACTCCCACTGCATACGTCACGCGCACTCCCACTGCATACGTCACGCGCACTCCCACTGCATACGTCGGCGAGTTTCTCTCCTCAGGACCATGCGGGGGTCTCCGCTCGCTTTAAACGCGCATTTTTACGCATAACAGCGGAGTTTTCTTTGTTTTAAAAGCTGCGCGCATGCGCGATCCTCTTCATTTTGTCAACTTTACACGCGCATGCTTTAGCTCCTGTATGCGCGCGCGTGATCGTAAATATATATATATATAAATATATATGGATTGGTGTGTGTGTGTGTGTGTTGGGGGCAATGCGCGCACAGACGAGTTTCTCTTCAAAACTATCCATGTCTGTCAAAGCAAAAACAAAAACCGGCTTCTAAAAGGGTAGCGGGTAGCGTGTAGCGGTGTGATACACCATATATGGACATCCAAACAAAAAACGCCCACAAACTTTGAACCAATCACACGCTCTGAGCCGCATCCACCGCGTCTCGGAGTTCTGCTTGGGGGCAATGTACAAGACAGCTGTCACCGGGGGATCGCAGCGGGAGTGCAGACGGAAGTTGTGCAACTTTTTTTCACTCAACGGGGGGTAAAAGACGTGAGACAAGAAGTATAAACCAGCCTCAAGTCTCTCAGGCATGTCGTGGGTCTTCCCCAGGGTCTCCTCCCAGTAGGACATGCCCAAAGCACCTCCCAGTGGAGGCGCCCAGGAAGCATCCTTACCAGATGCCCAAACCACCTCAACTGGCTCCTCTTGATGTGGAGGAGTAGTGGTTCTACTCTGAGTCTCTCCTGGATGACTGAACTTCTCAGCCTGTCTCTAAGGGAGAGTTCAGCTACCCTGCAGAGGAAACTCATTTCAACCCCCTGTATCCATGATCTCATTCTTTCAGTCACTACCCAGAGTTCAGATTGGAGGTGCTGATTCTCATCCCAGCCGTCTCACACTCGGCTATGAACCGCTCCAGTGAGAGCTGGAGATCGCGGCACAAGGATGTCAAAAGGACCCCATCATCTGTAAAGAGGAGAAATAGAATCCCTATACCCCCTGGCTGCACCAAGAAATTCTGTCCATAAAAGTTATGAACAGAATTGCTGACAACGGGCAGCCCTGACAGAGACCAACTCCCACCCTGAAGGGGTCCGATTACTATCGGCAATGTGAACCCAACTCTCATATCGCTTGTATAGGGACTAAACAACCCTTAGCAACGAGCCCCCAATCCCATACTCATGGAGCACCCCACCCCCCACCACCACCACCACCACAGTTTACCCCGAGGAACACTACAAAACACTTGTAGACTGGCTGGACAAATTTGCATGACACCTTGAGGACCCCAGTGAGGGTAAAGAGCTGATCCAGTGTTCCATGGCCAGGACAAAACCCACATTGTTCCTCCTGGATGTGAGGATCAACCAGCAATTGGACTCACTTCTTCAGTATCTCTGAATAAATTCTACGGAAATAAATAAAGTGACTTGAATTCACATAATTAGAGTGAGGGCAGCATGGTAAATCAGTTGGTAGAGAGTTGTTGCCTCTCAACAAGAAGTTGCCAGATCAAATTCCGAATGTTCTCTCCGTAATGCGTGGGTTTTCTCTGGGTACTCCGGTTTCCTCCCACGGACCAAAAACATACATGTTAGGCTGATTGGTGACTCTAAATTGTCTCTAGGTGTGAGTGAGTGAGAGAGTGAATGAATGGTTGTTTGTCTCGTTTGTCTATATGTGTCCCTTTGATGGACTGGAGACCTGTCCAGGGTGTCCCCGCCTCTCATACTGTGACTGCTGGATATGGACACCTGTGACCCCTGTGACCCTAAAAGGAAGAAAGATGATGGATGGATGGATGATCAGAGTGAAGCACATTTTCAGTGTTTGTTTCCATTCATAAAGAAGCTGCTGCAGTTCTGTTCTTTAACAGAAGGTGTCACTAAATACAATAAAAGCACCAGAAGATTTTCACAATAGATAAAAAAACAAAGATAAATGTCTTCTTCAATCACAAACACAACTACAATTGTTTACATATTGATGGTTTCATAGAAGATGGATGCAGAATGTTCATGTGAACAGATTAAAGTTGATCAAAGAAATGCATCTAGATTTATGACTGCTTTACCAAACCTACTCCGTTGTGTACATCTGCATGTGGTATTCTTCACCTCCCTAACATGAATTCATCAGAACTCTGTGATATTAAAGTTATTCAAGTAATTGCAGGTTTTATTACTGCCTGTAGTCAACAAGTACAGACACTTCTGTACTGTAGTGTAGCAGTTTAAGTATCTGTATTTTGTTCTTAAGAAGAGCAATTCTTTATATTTGTTGGTCATAAATGTAAGGAGTTGGAAACGTTGGTGCACTGACCTTCTTTAAATGACCTCCTCCCACTCCCTTGAATGGAGGACGGTTGACTTTGTTCCAGTCCACCGGTACCTTAATCTTTTCATAAAGCTGCAGGATGACCACAGCATCCAGCAGATCCCTGCAAACACACGTGTTGTAGTCAGACACTACCTCTACATGAGCATGGAGGATGCAGGAAAGGTGAACGCAGAGCGGCACTGACCCGTAGATGTAGTGGACATGAGGACTGACTCCCAGAGAGTTCATCCAGTTCCTGAACGTCCTCTCTTCTCTTGTTTCACCTGAGACACAAGCAGACATTACTGAGACATTATGAGACATTAATGAAACTTTGATGAATCCTTAATGAGACATAGAAGAGATATTAATGAAACATTAATGAGAATTTGACGAGATTATAATGAAATATTAATGAAACATTAATTAGATATTAATGAAACATTAATGAGAAATTGACGAGATGTTAATGAAACATTGATGAAAATTTAACAAGACATTATTGAGGCATTAAAGAGACAGTAAAGAAACATTACTGAGACATTATGAGACATTAGTGAGACATTAATGAAACTTTGATGAATCCTTAATGAGACATAGAAGAGATATTAATGAAACATTAATGAGAATTTGACGAGATTATAATGAAATATTAATGAAACATTAATTAGATATTAATGAAACATTAATGAGAAATTGACGAGATGTTAATGAAACATTGATGAAAATTTAACAAGACATTATTGAGGCATTAAAGAGACAGTAAAGAAACATTAATGAGACATTAATGAGACATTAATGATACATTAAAGAAACATTAATGAGACATCAATGATGGATTAATTAGACTAATGAGACATCAATGAAACATTAATGACAACTTAACGAGACATTAACGGCACAATAATGAGACATTAATAAGACATTACAGAAACATTAATGAAACATTACTGAAATTTTAATGAAACATTAATGAACCATTAATAAAACATTAATGAGTCATTAATTAGACATTAATAATACATTAAAGTAACATTACTGAATGTATGAAACATCAATGTTTCATCTATGAAACATTGATGTCTCATTAATGTCTCATTAATGTTTCATTAATAAAACAGGCCATGAGGAGGGTGGTTTCCTTGGCGCTGCTCACTCTCCAGAATCCAGTCCTGGTTCTCTGGTTTGGTGAGCGCTGGGTGTTTGTTGAAGAGCGTGGCCACGAAGGCCAGGTTCAGCTTGGCGTTTCCTGTCACGATGTCGGTGGCGGTCACAAACTGCCGGCAGCCCAGCCGCTGGGCCTGCAGCAGCAAACACTCGGCTCTTTTTCTGAGGTCCTTCTCCTGAAACACAAACACTCGACCATGTTCAACAGAACAATAACCCACAATCAGTGACTTTAAATTGGTGTAAGAAATGTTTTTAATGTTACTTCAACTTTCTTTTTATCATTCTTTGTCCCCTTTATTTTAGCCTGGCCCTCGCCTTCCTGCACAGCTCCGCTCAATTCTCATTTCCCTTCACTGCACAGTCTGGGATTCCTCCCATAGACAACGATTTCTCCGGCCGATTTTTGACCGGACCAATCAGAGAGCAGAAGGCGGAGTTTTGAACGACGTCGACTGACGTCGTCATTCAAAATGGCTGCCGCCACGAAGGAATTTTCAATAAAACAAGGTAAAAAACTATTATTTCTCTGCTGAGAAAAATATATTTCTTAGCTGACGTTATATCAGAAGTGTTCCTGAGCAATCAGAGAGCAGAAGGCGGAGTTTTGAACGATGTCGACTGACGTCGTCATTCAAAATGGCTGCCGCCACGAAGGAATTTTCATCAAAACAAGGTAAAAAACTATTATTTCTCTGCTGATAAAAAATATATTTCTTAGCTGACGTTATATCAGAAGTGTTCCTGAGCTTAACAGTTCCTAAATCAATTCACGAAATGGTCAAATCTGCTGGATTTAAATAGTTTCGGTTTGACATTTTCCAAACAGCCTCGGGTGCGCTACGAAAATAAATGATAAAAAATCGAATTTTATCTCAAATGTTTTATCTAGGCCAACAGTCAGTAAATTAGAGCCATATAATTACACACTGGTGGCAGAAAAAATATCCACCGAGTGGTTTCTGAGCAATTTATCTGATAGCCTGGACCTCGCCAGGCTAAACTAACAAAACTCCGCCTTCTGTTCTCTGATTGGTCCATTCAAAAATCTCCAGGAGAAATCGTTTTCAATGGGAGGAATGCCAGACCCTAGTCCAAAGCGAAGTGAAGGACAAGGGTCTGGTTTCAACCAGGCTACCTTTATTTATGTTCCTTAAGGAAAAAAATCTAACACCTTGTTTAAGTGTTTTAAATTAATATTTTTGAACATAGTCTTTTAGATTTGTCTTAGCCTGAAATAAAAATATCAAATTTTAATGATTTTTAAGATTTATTTAATCCCTTTGTAAGGTCATTAGTTTAAAAAAAATAAAAATAAAACTACGCATTA
>JBBPBX010037085.1:20634-31107 GCA_038048925.1 Garcialebias charrua | reverse complement strand
TGCTTTTCCTGTTGAAAATTTTTCTAAGTCCTGCATTCTACAGAAACTTACAGAGTGCACCTTTAACAATGTTCTAAACTCATAAACCTACATAATTTTAACAACATACATATATGTACTGTACAGTACTATGGGGTGCCGTTTGTAAAGTTACACAGTCAAAAATTAACATCAATATTTTGTTTTATTTAGCCTTTCATAATAATTTTTTTTATTCAAAAAGTCATATTTTCACCATGTTGTTCATACATTTATAAATGTCATAGTTCCAAACTAAATATTTAATTTACAAACTAAATGTTTATACCCAAGCTAAATGTTTAATTTACAAGCTAAATATTTCATTTGCAAGCTAAATATTTAGTTAGTAAACTAAACATTTAGGTGTAAATTAAATCTTTAATTTCCAAGCAAAACATTTATTTTCAAAACTAGATATTTAATCTCTAAGCTAAACATTTAATTCCTAAACTAAATATTTAATTTACTAACTAAATATTTAGCTCGGATCTAAATATTTATTTTCCAAGCTAAACATTTAATTTCCAAAATAAATATTTGATTTGCTAACTAAATATTTAACTTGCAAGTTACATATTTAGTTTGTAAACAAAATACAGGAAGTCCCCGACTTACGAACGAGTTCCGGACCTAAGGACCGTTCGTAGGTCGATTTTGCCGTAAGTCGGAGTCCACCCGAGCCGCCACTGCCTGCACATATATGTTTGTTACTGTACAGTTACCAAGCACTTTGCCTATCCTAACACACCTACTGCATACAGTAATTACATATACAGTATCACACTGGACAGTCTGGGGCTGAACACCTCAATGTGTAACTGGCTGCTAGACTTCCTGACCGGGAGACCACAGACAGTACGAGTCGGGAGTAACACATCTAGCACCATCACATTGAACACAGGGGCCCCACAAGGATGTGTGCTGAGCCCCCTTCTATTCACCCTGCTAACACACGACTGCACACCATCATACAGCTCCAACCACTTCATCAAGTTTGCGGACGACACAACAGTGGTGGGTCTCATCAGCAACAACGATGAGACGGACTACAGGAACGAGGTGAGCCGCCTGGCCTTGTGGTGCGGACACAACAATCTCACTCTCAACGTGGAGAAGACAAAGGAGATTGTTGTGGACTTCAGGAAGAGGGATGCCCAACATGCCCCTCTGACCATCAACAGCACCGCAGTGGAGAGAGTAGACAGCACCAAGTTCCTGGGAGTGCACGTCTCAAAGGACCTGTCCTGGAGCAGGAACACTGCAGCACTGGCAAAGAAGGCTCACCAGCGTCTCTACTTTCTCCGCAAGCTGAAAAGGGCTGGAGCTTCAACCCCCATCATGAGCACCTTCTACAGAGGTGCCATAGAAAGTGTCCTGACCAGCTGCATCACTGTGTGGTTTGGTGCATGTACTGCATCCTGCCGCAAGAGCCTCCAGCGCATTGTGAGAGCAGCTGAGAAGATAGTCGGCACCTCCTTCCCCTCACTGCAGGACTTACACAGCAAACGCCTCACTCGGAAAGCCCACTGCATGGCAGGTGATCCCACACACCCACTACACAGCTGCTTCAGACTGCTGCCATCAGGAAGGAGACTGAGGAGTCTCCAGGCTCGAACCAGCAGACTGAGAGACAGCTCTGTTCATCAGGCAGTCAGGATGCTAAACACTCTGCCTGCTCTGCCCCCCCTCCCATTTGAACTGCCTTAACACTAAAACTTTCTCACACATTACCACAAAACACAAAGATTTTAACACTGGACTCTGTGTCATCAAACGGGTTATTCACTAAACTCTCGGTCATGTGCTCATACAGTTTGCACTACTTCTCATACTTGCACTAATGTTTGTATTACATCACTGCCTATAATCATAATACTGTTTACATTCTCTGTTTACATTTATTAATACTGTTTACTTTTATTACTACTGCTTACATGTAATTACTACTGTTTACATTTACACTACTCTAATATCTACACCACTGCTGATACATATACAGTGTGCTCTGAACGGTCTTATTTAGGGATGCCCAATGTGCCTTACTGCATATGCCACTTTTTGCCTCTATAACAACATCAACTACTACCTCATACATATACTGTGTACATTAACTCATACGCTGCTTTGCCACTTTGCAAATGTCAATGCTAGAAACCTTTAGTTTATTTTAGTTATACTTTTTATACTCTTTTTTTATACTAGTATGCAAAAACTCAGGACAGTATTATGTTCATTAAATGTTTAATGTTTTAGTTTTAGAGTTGGTGTAAATTTTCATACTCTTATACCACTATGCAAAAAACTCAGGACAGTGTTAGTTTTACTATTTTATGCTTATGTCTATTATTATATGTTTCAGTGTTTCAATGTTTAGATGTTTACTGTTGCACCGAGGGACTGAGAGAAACGCAATTTCGGTCCTGTGTATGTCCTGTACAGTACATATTGCAGATCTGACAATAAAGTTGACTTTGACTTTGACTTTGACATGTAAATAAATGAATAAATAAAAAATACAATTTCTTACTTTGAGCTGATCAAAGCCTGCCTTCGTCTTTTAGCATTAGCTCTTGCACGTCCGAGCTCCCCAGCTTCTTTCTGCTCCACACGCGTACACGCAGTCCAAACTGTTTACAAGAAGGACTGTTAGTTTGTTAACTTCATACATTTGGAGCCAGAAAAAAAAGTAGTACTTACTGAAAGCCGTTTCTCCGCGATGTTCGTCCATCCAAAACAAGCTGCTCCGTGTTAGCTGATGTTAGGCCCTGCCATTAGCAGCACTCGTTAGCTCCTGCATTAGCTACGTGGTTAGCCTAGCCCATGAACTGCTGTTGTCGGGCGGCATCGAGCGATCCGCAGGTGCTGCTCCCATAGCTCCGGCATTAGCAGCACTCGTTAGCTCCGACATTAGCTGCGTGGTTAGCCCAGCCCATGAACTGCTGTTGTTGGGCGGCATCAAGCGATCCGCGGCTTCTGCTCCCGCAGCTCCGGCATTAGCAGCACTCGTTAGCTCCGGCATTAGCTGCGTGTTGCCCAGGCCATGAGCTGGTGTTGTTGTCCGGCACGGCGTGGTGGAAGCGATCCGCTGCTGCTGCTCCGGGCCTGAGACGTCCACAGAGTTCACCGAGTGTTTCCAGCTAATTTATCCGTATGAGGCAACCTCTGATCGGACACACAGTCCTCCAGAGCCAGCTGGCAGGAGCCGATAATGGCGGACCTCACTTGACCGCACTTGGGGACCGTAAAATGGCGGACACGGATGCATTTCCGGAAACGGCCGGAAGCCACGCAAATACGCTTAAAATTGTAATAAAACATAATAATAATAATTATACTTTATTTATAAAGCCATTTAAAACAACCACAGCTACAACAAAGTGCTGTACACATGAAATTAAAAACATTTAAACACACAAAAAAAATTTTTTATTTAAATTTCATATTTTTATTAAATATGATACGTTCGTATGTCCGAGTTGCCGTAGGTCGAGAGCGTCGTAACTCGAGGACTCCCTGTATTTAGTTGTAAATTAAATATTTAGCTTTGAACTATGACATTTATAAATGTATGTATATCATATGAAAATGTGACTTTGAAAATAAAAGTTTTTTTTTCTTATGAAAGGCTAAATAAACCAAAATATTGCTGTTAATTTTGGACTGTGTAACTTTACAAACGGCACCCCGTACAGTGCTGCAACATTTTATATGGGTACAGTGACGATACAGCTTGAAGGATGAGTTCAGCTTCAGGATTATTTGTGACTTTCCTGCCAGTTCTACGAGTTTAATAGATACATCGCTACTTCTGATTGAGCGTTGCAAAATAATTTTTAACACATCGGTTTCTCCGCTCGTGTTTGCTCCCTCCATTGCGGCTTTGAATTTCAGCATAAAGCAGCTGCTGGAAGCACTGTTGGCATCTGGGCCATGTAGTTCTTTTGACTTGCATTACAGTATAGGTTTATTGAAAGAAAACTACAAAAAAAAAATATGGCGGCGACTGTCCAAATTATTATTATTTTTGTCCTATTGGTTGGTTCTCGCTCCTGTTAACTTTTTATCCCGTACCGTCCTAATCACGTAATATTAAAGTATGGGGGAACTACTGTAGAACTATTCAACAGAGCATCACTTCAAAACGACCACTTTCCCTTCAGAACCTGCTGATGAACCTTATTTTCTGAAATATCTCAGTGTAGGCTGTGTAAAAAATACAAAGTACCTCCAGCCTGCTATAGCAAGTCCATAAACAAGAGACAGCATGCAGACTCGTGCATCATCATTTAACAGTCGGAGGGTTTGATCTCAGCCCGTTTGGCCCATTTTGACCTTCCTGTCTGAAGAATCGTTATGTCCTCTACTGCGACTAATCATTACGTCTTTTTATGAAGCTCTTTGATGCCTGTAATCAGTTCAGCCTCTGAGTTTGCGCTGCGCTCCGAGTGACTCACAGCGAGCCGCATACTCAACTTCTGCATGGGAACGGATCATGGGGAGATAATAATGGAGTGGAAAATGGTCCAGATTTGGCAACCGCTGACCCTGCTTCTATCTGTGTTTGTGTGTCCTCATTTTGATTCTGTCAGATGCGTGAGCTGCCTGAGCACGAGGTGGAAGTGTTACTGGGACCAAGAGAACCACCTATGCCTCTCCAACAAAGAGGATTCAAAGCCCAACCTGATAGAAGTGAGTATGATCTATGAAGCAGACACATGCCCAGTGGAGGTCGTGGTATCAGTGTCCTCATAGTCAGACACAACCCAGACTCTGCTGGAACAAAACACGTTTTCTTTAATAATCTGACTCCAGACTGGTGAGGCAAGAGCAACCGAGGGGTGATTCACTGTGGGGGTTACAGTGTCTCAACTACAATGTGCAGAAATGTTGAAACCAGCCATAAAATCTCAGGAGGGTCTGTTTTTACAGACTCATAACAGGCTAATGTGGCGTTTTAAAGCTCCTCAGTCCGCCTCTTAAGTTTCGCTTTCTGGCAGATTTGTGTGACAAAGTGAAAGAGTAGATCCACTGTGCTCATACTGGTGTGGGAAATTATAACTAAACGCCCAGACTGCTTTCATATATCAATTTTGTTTTGAGTAGATGTGTGAAGAAAAGGATTTTGTAGATATATATATATATTGAGGAATATAAAACCATGTGAAGGGTAAAACAGAAAATTAAAGAGGGGAACTCATAATAGTGTAAAGGGGAAAAAAATGGCAGTAAAAAGAGGGAAAATTAACCATAACAGTTCTGGCCTCATTGAAACAAACTGCCCCATCTTTCTTGGACATTTTCCTGACAACATCAAGATGAAGTCAGCTATTAAACTGTTTGTGTCCCGTTTAGTTTTACTCCAGGGCCAAAATCCCATGGCCTGCGTGGCCCGGCACATTTTTCCTCTCGGGGTCTGATTCAGCTCACACTTCTTTTCCAAGTTAGCTGGGAGAGGATGTGGCTCACAGTCTTCTGCTCTGCTGCTGCTCTACGTTTCTTTGAAACATTTCATTGCCATGACTGTGTAGTTTTAGATCACATGACCTTCTTTTCCTGAAGCAACAAACACATCTCTCCATCTTTAAGGCTAATGAAGGGAATCTCCATTAGACTTGCCATTTTAGGTAAAAAAAAAAAAGGAAAAACATTTAGGTATAAAAGGCTTGTGCTTTTTAAGATACTTTGAGTACTGTATTTCTGGCGTATAAGTCACTCTGGAGCATAAGTTGCATCAGTCAAAAAAAAGGAAAAACATGTAAGTCAGTCAGTGAGCATGCATCAGGATATATATAAGTCACTTCAGCGTATAAGTCTAATTTATTATGCGTCAGCACTGACTCTTCGCGTTTATTATGTGTTTATTTAATGGTCAAAACTGCTTCATTTTGCATGGGCGGCACGGCACCATCCATTTATCCATTTATCCATCCACCCATCACGGCCGGAGTCGCTAGCTCTCCAGCGTTCCTCCACTTGCACCAGCAGAGTGAAGCGAGCGTGCACGGGAGGACTCGCTGTTGCAGTTCTTCGAAATTTAATGTGTCGGTCAAAAATTGCGTCGCTTCGGCATATAAATCGCAGGACTGACAAATCTATGCAAAAATCTGCAACTTATACGCTGGAAAATATGGTATTTAAAGTAGAAGCTCAAATAGTGGTCATTCTGTGGTACACAATATAGGAAATAGTGCACATGTAGTGCTTTATTTTCTGTTTGAAACACAACCTGAATACAACATCCTTCATATTTATGTGTGAGTGTTCACAGTTAGGTGTCACATAAATAAATGCCAACAGGATATGCAGGAATACACACCTGAATGTGAACTGCTGGATGTGGTTTTGGGGGTTTGGGCTGAGAAAATGTAAAAAATATCATCTTTCCTCACTGTTAAGAATTTATTTACACATATTTGTTACAAATTTCATTGTACACAATACATTTACTGTACAATGTTACAAGCTGCAGCTGTAACTTCAAAAATATCAATATACTTAAAAGATGAATGAGTATTACCTACAAAGTATTTCTGTTCAGATCAACTGTTGTTAGTTGCACTGGTGTGCAAGTAATAACAAGTCAACACGTCATCACGACAGTTGAAATACGACTTGTTTTATATTGTGTATAACATGTTTTTAATGTTTCATATTTAGTGTTTTCAACTTATTTTCTGTTCACACTTTTCTAATATTTGCTCTGCAGCTCAGGCCGAGGAAAAGACAATATGGAAATGTCGGAAAAATTAATTTCAGTTACTGTAGTTTGAAAATCTCTTTGTAAGATGCGTACATTAGCATTACCCTTCATTAGCTTGCTGTTTTGGCCAGACTGCAATGCATTATGGTCTATTATAACCAACGAGGAGTGTTGGCACAGAGGTTAGAGAAGGTGGGCCTGTGATCGGAAGGTCGCTGGTTCGACTCCCCTGTCTGACAACATCAAAATGTGGCTAGGATAGATGAAACACACACACCTGTCTCCACCCTTAATTGCCCCACTCTGGGCCCTTGAGCAAGGCCCTTAACCCCCCACCATCTGCTTCCCCAGGCACCCTAGATAGCCGCTCTCTGCTCCACACAGAGGGCTGTGGTAGCTCGGTGGTCAGTGGTTGGGTCAGGAAGGGCATCCGGCGTAAAAACAATTGACAAGTTTTTGTGCGACTTAGTTCACTGTGATGACCCGTGAAGAAGGAACAAATATATATAAATAAACAACTGATGCAGTGTACAACATCTGTACACTACATGTATTGTAACACCAGATGGTTTTCAGGCACTTTATAGTGAACAACTGGAAAATAAAACATCCTTTTCCTCCTGTTGTAAGATATTAAAGGGGACCACACATGCAAAATTCACTTTTTAATGTTTTTTTACTAAACTTTGGGTATTTACTTCATAAAAAAACAGTCCTTGTGCCAAAAAAATGCACCCAGTGGTTTATTTACTCTAAGTAGATTTATTTTACTGTGATGAAAACGGTTCGTTTTTGAAATAAAATGGAAGTCAATCGCGCCTGTGACGTCACAGGCGCGAGGACAACCCACCTCAAACCTGAGTCCAGCCCCTCACCTGGTTAGGCTCAACCCACTTCTGTATTAAACACATGACTGTTGTTTTTCATGATTTCATCTCATCTTTTGTTTATATGTTCTTAATTTCATGTGTACAGCACTTTGTTGCAGCTGTGTTTTTTTAAATGGCTTTATAAATAAAGTATAATTGTTATTTTTATGTTTTAGTTCAATTTTTAGTGTATTTGCGATCGCTGCCAACGCGCAGCCGGCAAAAATTAAACGAGCGGACCACAGGCGGAAGGACCGGGTTCGACGGGACCCTCTTCCGGCGCCATGGAGCGGAGCTTCAACTGTACAGCCTTGCTGCAGCCTCGCAGCAGCCTCGCAGCAGTGAGGACCTTCCCCTTACGGATTAATTTACGGGAGACACTTGGTGAACTTTGTGTTGTCTTGACTGGAACAGCGATAACGCCCAAAGTCTCCGAGCGGAGCTGGCGAAAACCGGAAGAGGAACAAGCTAACATTAGCTTCGGATTCGGGTGGTATAATGCTAAAAGGAGCAGCAAACTGCGGCGCGCTCAGACGGGTTTCGGTAAGTTATCTTAAGCTAGCACTAACAGTAAGTCAAATGAGTAATAAAAAAAGAGCTAATTTTAAAACAACAACACATTACAGATACTGGCTGTTATGAGGGCGTTAACAGATCTTTGAAGGGCGTGGACTTCAGAACTTCTATCAGAAACCGGTCGTTCAAAACGAAAGTTAAAAATGGCAGAATTAAAAAGGGTATAATTGATTATCTAAGAATTATTTTGTGCATTAAATTGAAGGAATAGGGTCTAGATAGCACACAGAAATAACATAAAAATGTAAAAAATGCATCTGAGGTCCCCTTTAATTGTTCATAATAGCTGTTTCTCAAAACCCGCTTTAAATTGTTTAAATGATCCCTTTAAATTTTTTATCCTGTTTTGAACATAAAATACTTTTTTTATTAGGTCATGAGGTCATGAGGAAGCCTCTAACAGTGGGTCTGTTTTTCTCATCCTTCATGGACTCTTTTTGAAGCTATTGTTGTTTCCTTCAGAGCGAGACGTCACCCTCTCGTTTCCTTCTTGTCCACACAAACAGGACAGGTATTTTGGGTTACGGATGTATGCGTGGCGGCCATTGTTTTCTCTAACTCCTGAATGTCACTTCCTGCCGCTCTCATTCCAGAGCGCAGCTTCCTGTCCCCGCCTAATCGCCTCAGAGGTTCCTCCATCGCCGTCAGGACAGGCCCAGGACTTCACCCTATCCCTGAGCAACATCCAGGAGGTAGGACAGACCGCCTCCAGCTACGGAGCCCATCTTGGACCTCCTCCAACGTGCATGTTGTGAAAATGACTGGAACAAAACAGAAGCATATGGCGTGTTTGCGTCAAGCTGAGCTAAAAACAGATGAATGTGTGTGTGTGCTGGGATTTGGGTCAATGAGTGAGTGAAACCCGAGTCTGGCTGAGAGACGGATGAGGTGATGAGGAATGAGGTGTCTGCTCAGCTGTCTGGGCACGCCGGCCCTCATGATGAGTTGTGTGTTTGTCAGCGCAGCGTACAGCGTGCAGCAGAGGCTTCATTTCGCTCACGCTCGTTTTCATTCAGCCACATCAGTTGTTCTCGCAGCTACCGTATTTTCTGGTGTATAGGTTGCACCGGTGTATAGGTCGCATTGTCCAATTATCACCAATAGATTGGAAAAATCCCTAGATAGGTCGCACCTACGTTTAGCTCTGCTGCAAATGTCTGCCACAGGAGCACACAGCAAGGCTTTTAAGAAGATTAACACTTAAAAACAATTATTTGTTTGATAAAAATTATAGCAAATATGTGTCTGAGCTGAACTTTTCCTTAATAAATGAACGTAATTGTGAAATGAGCTGGATTTAAAAATTTGTTTCGCCGAAAGTGATAACAAGCCATATATAGGTCGCAGGCCTTGAAAAAAAAACATAAAAAGGTGTGACCTATACACCGGAAAATACGGTAATCCACGCTGACCGAGCCAGAAGCTGGTCCTGCACAGAGGACGAGGACGCCACTGCTAAAACATTCCAGCGCCGACTGGTTGCCAGGCGTGGTCAGTCACACGCCTAACCCCGGCTGGCCTCCCAGTACGTCTCCTGGTGTGTTGCCATGGTGACAGACATCCGAGTCTCACACACACACACACGTCCTCAGGATAGCCGAGACGAGGTCGGCCCTTCATGCTGCTCTTAATTATGAAAGTTTATACAAAGTGACGTTGTTTGACAAACGTCTTCATCTCGCTCAAGTCAGCGGAGCAGGAAATGTGCCGTCAGTCAAACGCCGCCTCGCCAAAACACATCAGCGTTGCTCCGAGCCTTCTGGGAATTCTTGTGAATAGGTGTGGATGCTGCCTTCAGAGGAAAGGGGGGGGGGAAAGTTAGCAATCTGTAGATAACAAAAAGGAATTTAAAACATTTGCTAATTAAAAGCTTGGCATTGCTTGACGAAATGCACATCGCCCGTTTAGTTTTAGACTAAGATCATTTTATTTAAAGAACTCACAGTTTTAGACATTTTGGTCAAACCCTGAAAATAATATGTGATCTCATAAAATGGCAAGATGTCAGTGCATGTGCTGCGAATGACTCTCAGCTACTACCATATTATTTTAGGTTGGTATCTATAAAAGTGACTGAGGTTTAGATATTTTTGTGTTTGATGATGCCGATTAGATGGGGTGGCAATGTTAAATAAGAGTCAGTCCGAAAATGTATCATTTGTGCATGTACAGCCAATGATTAAAAAAACTTGTTCATGACTTATTTTGCTAACAGACAAACAGGACTGTCTCCACCAGGCAATGCTGAAGTAGTAAGCAAAGATCTTGTGCAACGATTAGCACTTAACACCAATGAGTTCATTTTAA
>JBBPBX010037085.1:0-11310 GCA_038048925.1 Garcialebias charrua | reverse complement strand
TTTTTTTTGTTGTTGAGACGAGGAGTCGATGGGGGAGAGGGTGGGCCCCAGAAACCATCTTATCACCAGCAAACTGGTTGGTCCACTATGTGAGTGTGCTGCTTGTGGGACTGAGTTTGTTGTGGCTCCTTGGACTGATGAAGTCCTTTGGATGAATTGAATTCAATTAAATTCAAAATAGGGAGAAAAAAAGGGAAATTGAATGTTGTTGTAGCTCATCTCCTGGTTTCATTAAGAGTTGTTGTAGATGCTGATGGCTGTGGGCAGGAAAGATCTCCCACAGCAGTCCGACCCATAGCGGATCTGAAGAAACTGGCTGCAGATGCCGATCCATCCTCCCGGACCCAGCAGGCCTCTCAGTCCTTTTGGGCAGCAGGACCACCTGAACGTTGAGCAGAACTCCTCCCTGAGCGATGGCCACGCCTCTCAGCAGCTTGTTGAGCTCCTCATCATTGCAGACAACCAACATTATGTGTCAAGAGATAATCCTGGTCTTCTTGTTGTCATGAGCCACATTTCCTGCCAGCTCCAAGGATCTCAGCAGTCAATCGAGCAACTCCACCAGGTAGACGGAGATGCATCCACGATGCCTCTTTTACAACTCATTTGGGATTTGTTGCTGTATTTGAGTTAATATTTGCACTTTGAGATGTTAATCAGCTGCTCCCGCTTGTAAACACCATCTTGTTGTCATGGTTACGCTTCATAACAAATGTCCTAAAGGAAAAAGTTTTCTGTAAAAATCCTTCTCAGCTGCACAGCATCCAATACAAGAGGAAGCATTATCCAAAAAAGCCATTTACATTCAGAAAAAATAGGAATTAAAGTTTTCAAAAGCCAAATCCCAGAATGAAAGTAACAGCTACTCCAACCTTGAGCGGCGCAATTCTAGAACAAATAAAGGACGAAACGTCTCAACAACAACAAAAAAAGGAAAGAAAGAAACTGTCCAGATGACCTGACTGAACTTTGTTGGATATTAACATGTTGTTTGTGCTGCCCCCTCTCTGTTACATCTGAGGCTACTTGGTGTTGCGCTCCTGTCACGTGGCCCCCAGGTGGGTGTCCCTTTGCCCGCGGGCGTGTTGGGGGCCCTTGCTGTCGCCTTCTGGGGTTGGGCGCTTGGGCGTGGGTCGGCTCGGCCTGGTGGCTGCCTGGTGGAGCTCGGGTCCTCTGGTCCTATCGGGTCTGGGCCTGAGGGGTGGGCGTCCCCGGTGCCCGGGCCTCGGTGCCCGGGCCTGGGGCTACGTCAGTGCGGCGGGCTCCGGCGGGGGCCGGTGGGTTTGTCGCTGTTGGCCCCCGGGGGTCATTGTGTGTAGTCGCTGGTGGGGCTCGTCCAGTTCTCCCCCTTGGTCGGATCTGGGGAGTGGGTGAGTGGCTCGTCCTGTTCGGGTGGCCCTGGGGACTCTGGGCTCGGGGTCCTTCTTGGGGTCTTAGGCTTTGATTGCCCCTTCGTCTGCCTCGGGCCTTGGGGGGGCGGATCTCTGATGCTTCACGGTCGCTACTGAATGTTCTATTGGAGGAACCTTATTCACTTATGCATGCTCACAGCCACACACAAATGGATGCAGGGATGTATATGTAGATATCATATGCAGATATATAGATGGATATGTGATATGAATGTATATGTATGTATACTGTATTTATATTTGTAGGTATGGGTATGTTTATTTATGGAAATCTACTGCAAGGTCATGAATATTATTAGTCTTTATGAATGTGTGTTTCATTGCTGTGTTTTGTCATGTGCTTTGCAGGATTCAGACGGAGGTTGGGTGTGTTTGCCTTGTGCTCTTTTTGTGGATAATTGTTGTGTTTTGTTGTCTTACTTTCTACTCTTTCCTTTCTCTCTATTAAAAAAAATCATATCGGTGTGAGAGGATGGGAAGCCATCTATAATGGGAAAAAAAAACAACATGCTGTTTGTGCAGCACAGGTGTGTGTTTGATGAAAGAAGTGTAATTGAACTGTAAGTAGATAGTGTAGATAGATAGTCACATGTGCAAGAACTTAAAACGACAGATAAACAAAAGTCTCATTTCCTGCGCTGCCAGTCTCAAGAAACACGTTGATTTCAACTGTTTGTATTCAAAGTAACACAAGCTTTCTTTTCCCAGCCGCCTCTCCCTTTCGCTGGTTTATTTTATCTGTGCTGTTGTTCCATGTGGGTGTGTGGCTGCAGAGCCAAACCTCTCACCTAGACCAAACAGAAGGGCCCGTTTTCATCCCCCCGTCTCAGTTCCTGATAGAGCCGGAGCCGGGCTAATAACACGGAGGGGTCACGTGACCTCGCCTCAGCCTGGAGGTTATTCTGAGACACGGGCTGCCGGGACAGACGCAGTGCATGGGGAGATGTTGGGTTTCTTCTGTTTTTAGTTTAGAAGATGCTATCTGTCAGGTTGTTGTGTTGCAGTGCAGCAGTGGCCCTCTTCTGTTCATGACTTCCAAATAGAGAGTTACGAGACCAAAGGGCTGAAATGACACGTGAGAGCCTCTGATCAGCAGCAGAAACACAGCGGAGGAATTTGACAGACACAGGAAAAACAGATGAAAGGAATAAAAAAATCTCTGTGCATTAATTCCCCTGTTGAGGCTTTGCTCTCTCTCTCACCATCATCAGCATTCACTCCCCTCTCGACCCCCGGTTCTCTAAATTGCCTCCCCACTCGTCCACCTCTGCTGCGCTCCACACCTCGCCTCTCCAGCCCTCACTCTCCCACTCTTGTGGGATGTGAAGGGGCCTCCCTCTCAGCCTGCTCTTTATTTGCATGTGCTGTGGAGGATTAGAGGCTGAAGAGTCTCAGACAGGCACTGTTTAGACCTAAATCTAACGTCTGCTCATCTGGATCCTCGTCTCTGTCCGTGCTGCTCTCATCCCAACCAGAGGGGCGTCTCCGCTCCTTTCATTCTCTGCCGTGTTCTTCATCACCCGTCATTATCCGAGTGATTTTTAGGGTGGTAATCTACTTATGAGCCCTGATTTATTGTGTGTGTCACAGCATCTTCACTATTCTTCACTCTGTCTTCATCAGATCTCCCCGCTGAGGGGCCCTGCTGAAGGAGGGACCCTGCTCACAGTGCAAGGCAGGAACCTGGGTCGAAGGCCGTCGGGCGTGTACATCCTGATCGGCGATGTTCCCTGTGACCTGCTGCCCGAGCGTTACACCGTCTCCGTAGAGTAAGTGTCGCACAAAGTCCTGTTCTTTACTGATCCACCAACTGTACGAGACGGAGTGCCAGCTGCAGGGACGGGGTGTCGTCTCTCGACTTCTGGCACCTCGCGCTCGTTTGACGACTTCATCAACACGGTTAAAGTGAGGGGGGGAAATGTCAGAGAAAAGGTCTCGCCGTGCACGTCGACAGGATTTTATTTAAAGACCTGTTAAAATATGCAGCAAGGTTGCAGCCGGGACTTGTGACGATAGGTGACAACTACCTGTTGTCATGGTAACCTGCCATGTTTTCAGGCAGGTGAGCGTTCAGGTGGATGGCGAGCAGAAATAGATGCACGCAAACAGAGAAACTAAGTGAAAGATTACCGTATTTTCCGAAATATAGGTTGCGGCTTTTTATCATTTTTGCATGCCCTGCGACCTATATTCAGGTGCGACCTATTTATATGGCTTTTTATAAAATAAGCTGATTTGTAATCATTTATTAACAAAAATTAAACTGAGACACACTCTTACAATAATGTCAGCTAACAAATATATATTTTTAGGTGTTTATCCTGCTAAAATTATTCATTTATTAAAGAAAATTTCAGCTCAGACACATATTTGCTATAATTTTTATCAAACAATTAATTGTTTTTAAGTGTTAATCTTCTTTAAAGCCTTGCTGTGCGCTCCTGTGGCAGACATTTGCAGCAGAGCTAAACACGGTCCACATTTTGGTGCGACCTATATATGGATTTTTCCAATTCTTTGGCAATAATTGGACAGTGCGACCTATATTCAGGTGTGACCTATATTCCAGAGAATACGGTAGTCACAGTTACTGAAAGATATCCTGACATGTTCATTTTAAGCAACACTGTGGGCCCTAAAATCCCCTAAACCAGAGAGGAAGGTCAGAGCTGCTTATTTTGAGTAAAAACAGGAAGTAACCTCACCCACACGTCATTCTCAGCTAGACAAAAACGTTAAAAAAAAACACTTTTAGGCACTCCTACAAATGCTTAATCGTCTCTAATTTTGGCGTTGCTTTATTTCAAGAGAGAAACCAAACTCCATATCCCATGTTTCCAGGTCTCAGGGGTGGATATGTGTTGTGAAACATTAAAGCCGTGTAGCTTTATGTGGCTCGAACAGAAGCCGTGGGAAATCTGCTAAACTCATAAATAAAACCATCGGTGGAGTGTGGAGGGAGATTATTAGACTTCTGTGAAGCGTTCCTCGTTGCTGTTCGAGGCGAGCAGCTCCATATTACTTCACTTCTGTCACACACAGATTTTATACCAAATTCTTGGTTATCAACGTGCTGCAGAAGAACAAGAAGAGCACATAAATACAAACTCGGGTTATTATTTTTATTTCAGTCTAGTTACCTATATGAGATGAAAGTGGTTTTTTGTTATATATATATATATACAGGTGGTCCCTGACTTACGAGCGAGTTCCGTTCCTCCGTGTATCTCGTAAGGCGAAATCTCGTAATTCGGGGACTACCTTTTTTTTTAAATACACATACCGCACGAGCACGTACATGTGCGGTAATGAACAGTCAGCAAGCATTTCAACTATCCTAACACTTTAAAATACTTTAAAACATTTATAAAAAAAATATTTCTTACTTTGAGCTGCAGCTGTTTGCCTCCACTCCGCTGCGTTACGTTCGAGCTCTCCAGCTTCCTGTAGCACCACGCAGTCCAAACCCTTTACAGGAAGGACTGTTAGTATGCTATCTTTATACATTTGGAGCCAGAAAAAAGTTTTAATAAGTTTTAATAACTTACCGAAAGCCGTCTGCGAGCGCCGCCATTAGCAGCACCTGTTAGCATTTAGCGCCACCGAGTCCGCAGCTACGGGCAGTCCAGTTTAGCTGCAGCTTCAAAAAGGCTGTCGGCTTTGTTATTCCAAGTTAGCTGGGTGTCCCCCGATATCTTCTGCTTCCAGTCCGACATCGAGGCGAGCTCCAGGAACCTCTGATCGCACAAAGCCGGCTGTCCGGTGGAGCTACGAGGCTTGAGCTAACTGGCTAATGTTAGCTCGTTCCTCCTCCGGCACACCGCCCGCTTAGCTCCGCTCGTTGCATGCGGCGCTTTGGGAGCGATCGCTGAGCGATCCGCGGCTGCTGCTTCAGGTCAGACACATACACAAAGTTCACCGAGTGTTTCCAGCTAATTTATCCGTATGAGGCAACCTCTGATCGGACGCACGGTCCTCAAAAGCCAGCAGCTCCCGGCCGCAGATGCCGGCATTTCCAATCCCCGCCCGCTTAGCTCCGCTCGTTGCATGGTCAGGCGGTGGCGATCCGCTCGTTTTATGTCTGCCGGCTGCGCGTTGGGAACGATCGCTAATACGCTAAAAATTGAAATACAACATAAAAATAACAATTATACTTTATTTATAAAGCCATTTAAAACAACCACAGCTGCAACAAAGTGCTGTACACATGAAATTAAGAACATATAAACAAAAACAATAATAATATATACAGGTGACCCCCTACCTACGACTCCATCGACCTACGAACAACGGGACCTACAAACGTATCATATTTAATAAAAATATGACATTACTGTATTAAAAAAAAATAAAAAATTTTGGTGTTAAATGTTCTTAATTTCATGTGTACAGCACTTTGTTGCAGCTGTGGTTGTTTTAAAGGCTTTATAAATAATAATTATGATAAAAATGATCATTTCTGATCATTTTTGTCATGATTGCGCAATAAATGTGCAACTTCCGGTCATAACAGGAAGAAGGTCTCCAGTTTTCACGGTCACAAGTTAAGGCAGAACACCGGAGGCCATTAGGTCAGTCACGGCTGCTTTGAAAGTCTCCAGTTTACAGGGTCACTAGTTACAGCAGAACACCGGACGCCATCTTAGGTCAGTTTCGGCTACAGGGAGCCGGCCTTTGAAGACTGGTGACCAGGATGGCTTCATATGGATTAATTACGAGCTGGAAACGTCTCTGTGAGCTCTGTGGACGTCTCAGGCTGGAGCAGCAGCTGCAGATTGATCGCCGCACCGCCGCTCCAACACCAGCTCATGGCCTGGCTAGCAGAAGCAAACAGGCCTCGAGCAGCTGCCGTGGTTAGCTCGCCGGCCGCGGCGCTGCTCGGCCCAACAACAATCAATGCATGGCAACCTAAGATGTTGCAATGTTTAACATTACAGTACACTACTGTACATGCTTAGATGTGTGTGCGGCGCTCGTTAGCGGTATTTCCGCGGCCTACGAACGGAATAAGGACCTACGAACGGGACGCTAATTTCACCCCCTAGCTAGGGCAGAATCGAGCTGCGAACAGTTCTTATCTCCCTAACTCGTACGTAAGTAGGGGGTTTGCTGTATATATATATTTTTTCATATTTGTATTAAATATGATAACCTCGTAAATCCGGGACCTCGTAAGTAAGAGCGCTCGTAAGTCGGGGACCACCTGTATATATCTCCTTCACATTCCACGAACCAAATTAAGGACCATGGGAGACCGGGCATTCTGTGTGGCTGCCCCCCGCCTATGGAACTCCCTCCCTGACTACATGAGAGCTCCACAGTCACTGGTTGACTTTAAACAAGGCTTAAAGACCTTTCTTTTTAAGCGAGCCTATTCTGCCTCCACATGATTTTATCACTTGTTTTTATTTGATCTTTGATTTTTGTTGCACTTTGTAGCACTTTGAGATTTTCGTTAATGAAAAGTGCGTTATAAATTAAATTCATTATTATTATTATTATTATTATTATCTAATATGTGATTTACATGGTATTTAACATTTGATCGACATGTTATTTAACATGTGAAAGTTATCTCACTTTATATAAAATATTTTAACATTCAGTTTTCATGACAGGCACTCAGTTTGAAGCGTGTGCACGTTTGATTAAAAATGTTATATTTTAGGTCAAAAATCTGTCTTGAAAATACAGAGCAGGTTAAAATAAAGTTATTTTTTTTATAAACATGAAACATGTTTTGTTTAGTTTACTTTTTTTTATTAAAGAACATAAAAGTGAGATTAATTTTATCCACATCTGAGGACAAAAACAGGAATAAAAGTAGAAAATTGAAATTTCAGTCGAACTTAAAACAAACGAGTCAGACATGAAGGGAGAGGAAGAGGAAGAGGACGAGGGGCGCAGGTGGCCTGAAGCTCAGAGACTCGACAAGAGGACATTAGGAGGACGAGGCGGCGCTGAAGGAGCTGAGAGCTCAGATGAAAGCTGAGAGGAGACGAGAGGAGCTGAGGCCTCTAAACCTGAACAACAGGACCACATGCATCAGGGTATTATTATTATCATCATTATTACTATCATTATTCAATTTTATTCTGCGTTACTCCAGGCGTGAAACAGAAAAAAAAAAAAAAAGTTGCTGCTTTGCTTTCTGCCATTTTTCTGTTTGTGAGCTTCATGCGTTATGATTGGATTGGGGTTAAAACGTGATCATGTACGTCTCAACCAATCAACGCCACTCTTGCTTGTCAGGCAGGTTGCATGTGAACCAATCAACGCCACTCTTGTTTATTGGGGGAAGTAGCATGTGATCATATTCAACCAATCAACGCCTCTTGCTTCGCGCCCTTCGTTCAAATGTAGCCATTTCCTTTCCAACTGTTGGACAAGAAGCTGTTGTTGTTGTGTCGGACTAAAGCGCTCGTAAAACTAAGACGTCGACTGGTCTGACTCTGGACGACGACTGGACATTCAGTTGAAGGTAATCGGTTCTGTTTGTTTATTTGCTAGCTGTTAGCTCTGTTCACTTGAATGAACCAAACCTGCTGCTGGATGTCTTTTCAAAAGAGACAAGGCCCCGCATCCACGCGTTTGCGTCAGCCAGCAGAACAATACAGCCAGGCTGAAATACTAGTTGACTTGAAATACGTATTTTTGCAACATTACTGGTTTTGTAGCTGCTTCAGGCAGGTTTCTGCTGCAGCGAGGTCCTACTCGGTTTCTTTATGCTTCAAAACATGACACAGAGTCGTTCTAACTAGCGTGAGAACATCCAACTTGTTTAATCTGAAGTTTCCACTCGATAGAACATGATGAGAGTCAGAAGATGAAGCACAATAAATAAAGTTTGATTCAACGTGTCCCTGAAACAAACAGCTCCAGCGCTGCATGTTTTGTTAATTCATTTATTCAAAATAAAACAAATTCATCAGAAATGGAAAAAAAACACTGAAAGAAAAGTTGCAGAAAGAAGAAAATAGTCTTATAATATCTGCCCCTTATTAAAATAAACAAACAAACAACAACCTTCACTTGAACAATCTCCAAACTGAAAAAACAAACAAACAAAAACAGGTATCCTTCACCTGCATTATACATTCCCAACAACTTTAATTTAATCATCTTTTAAAACATATAAATAGTTTTAGAAATGCTTATGGTGATATCAAGTAAACTTCACAGTCCTGTTTCCTGATTTACAACACGGCTCCTTCAGACTAGTTCTGAATGAAGGTAACATTTACACATTTACATTCCCTTCAGGTTATATTTACTCTTTTTTTTTTTTTTTCAACAAATTTTAATTGAATATTTGGGGGTAATAGTTTTATGAGTTTTATACATGACTTGTAAAATACTATGTTCAACAAAATCATACACTTTTAATAATTTCAATTAATTAAATAATGTATTTGTTGGATGACCATAGCACTTCTTAATAATTCTTATAGCTCTTTTTTTTGTAAAATAAAAACAGGGTTTGTAATAGTTTTGCATGCTTTTCCCCAAACTTCAATACAATAGATTAAATATGGAACAATCATTACATTATACAATACATGGGATTGTATATACAAAACTTTGTCATTCAAAAACTATTTTACTTTATACAGTACAGTAATGCAATTGCTTTTGTTTTTATTCTTAAGTGATTTACATGAGATTTCCATGTCAGCTTCTCATCAATAACAACACCCAAAAGTTTTATTTAATTAACTATGAATTTCAATGCTGTAAATTTTAAAGATGTTTAAAGATAAAACTATTAATATTGACACAGTTGAGAATTTTATGGCAAGAAAGTTCATGCTCAATAATCCAGGTACCAAAGCCAATAATTCTCAGTCAGGTCATCTGGACAGTTTTTTTTTTTTTTTTGAATGTCCAGAGGACCAGACTTAGCTTTTTTAGATTTTTCTACCTGGATTATTGAGCATGCATCAGGGTATGTGTGTAACACTATTACATAATAATGTAATGTAATGTAATCTGTAATAATATGAACAAAATAATGTTCCCCTTTCCACAACTCACTTCTTGTTTCTGAACTTTTTCTTTTAGATGAATAGAAAAAAGACTACACCCGTCACCAACTCCACCATAAGACGGAGAACTCGTGCAGATGTACAGAAGCGACTTCAACTGATGTAGGATGACAGTGTGACCTTGGACATGACAGTCTGGCTGGTGACTGTTATGGGCAGGCTCAGTCATCTTCTGAACAGTCTGATGATGAAGCATGACATGAAGGTAAGTCTGACACAGCATCAGACCTAAATTAGATCCTGTTGTTTCTTGTTTCATCATCCAAACTATTTTCTGCTTCCCAAAATGAAGACAAATAGCTCAAATCTTCACATAGATTGCTAAATTTGTCGTGTTTTAAATTGTCCGCTATTAAAGAGACCAGAGCCCTCTGCCTCATACTACGTCACAGATGGTGCGTCCGCGTGTAATCGGATTTCCCATGATTAAACACGGCTTGAAGTTCAAAATCACTTTTAAAGCAAAATTAAAGGGATTTATCATTTTGTTTGCAAAAACGAACATATTTAAATGATGATATATATACATTTTGAGCAATTTGATGAATAGTCAAAAAAATCATGTCAGTGGACCTTTAAGTTGTGACAAACTGAATTGATGACTGGTCTTTTCTCAGGATTTATACTGTTCATTGACATACTGGTGCTGGTCATACAATTAGAATACTGTATCATGAAAAGGTTGATTTATTTCAGTAATTCCTTTCAAAAAGTGTAACTTGTATAATATATTCATTCATTACACACAGACTGATATATTTCAAATGTTTATTTCTTCTAATGTTGATGATTATAACTGACAACTAATGAAAACCCTAAATTCGATATCTCAGAAAATTAGAATATTACTTAAGACCAATAAAAAATATATATATATATATTTAGAAATGTTGACCAACTTAAAAGTATGAACATGAAAAGTATGAGCATTTACAGCATCAATACTTAGTTGTTGCTCTTTTTGCCTGGATTACTGCAGCAATGTGGTGTGGCATGGAGTCCATCAGTCTGTGTCACTGCTCAGGTGTTCTGAGAGCCCAGGTTGCTCTGATAGTGGCCTTCAGCTCTTCTGATGGGTCTGATGTATCGCATCTTCTTCACAATACTCCATAGATTTTCTGTGGAGTTACGGTCAGGCGAGTTTGCTGGTCAATTAAGAACAGGGATACCATGGTCCTTAAACCAAGTACTTGTAGCTTTGGCACGGTGTGCAGGTGCCAAGTCCTGTTGGAAAATTTAATCTGCAAGAATAACCTGGGCTCATATGAGCAGTGGCACAGACTGATCGACTCCATGCCACGACGCATTGCTGCAGTAATCCAGACAAAAGGAATCCCAACAAAGTATTGATGCTGTACATGGTCATTAAGGGTGTAACGATACGCTAAAATCACATTTCGGTTAGGTTCAACTACAAGGAGGGCTCGGTTCGGTTTATTTTCGGTTTATTTTCAGTACAAAAAAAAAAAAGACAAAATAAAGACTTACAAAATGTTTATTTTGAAAATGTGCCAAAAATATGTTTGTATTGTATTCTAGTAATAAATAAAAGTGACCCATTTGGATGTATGATATTTTAAATAAACAGCACTCTACAATAAATAAACTATATTAACAATAATAAAAATCTTAATAAATACAATAACAGTCAGAACCAGAACAATAAGCAGCAACAGACTGTTAACAATCTAACTAATCAAGTTTTTGTCCAGTAGCAACAGTGTGGCTGTATTTGTCCTCATTACTCACAACCAGAGTTCAGTTCAGTCATCACACACTTCTTAGCTGCAGCAGGTGATCTCTGGTGGATTTCCCTGAAGTGGAAGAGACATGCTACCTCTGTAACTGGAAAT
>JBBPBX010037084.1:0-31109 GCA_038048925.1 Garcialebias charrua | reverse complement strand
ATGCTTGGAAAACAGCCTTTGTTCTTCCTTTGCTGAAGGGAGGTGACCCCACCTCACTGAACAATTATCGACCGATCTCTAAACTCTGCATCTTAGCCAAGGTTCTAGAAAAACTGATAAACTCTCAGATCAAAAATTATCTGGACTCATTTAACATCTTACCTCTCCATCAATCTGGTTTCAGGAAAAAACACAGCACAACAACTGCTTCTCTGAAGGTTCTGAATGATGTTGTTGAAGCATTGGATGCTAAGGATTATTGTGCTGCACTTTTCTTAGACCTGTCTAAAGCTTTTGACACTGTGGATCATAACATCTTGTGTCATAAGCTCTCAGAAATCGGTTTCTCTGATCACACCATCGGTTGGTTTTCTAACTATCTTTCCAATCGGAGGCAATGTGTTCAACATAACGGTGCTTCTTCCAGTTAAGGGGCCAAGATGGTGTAGTGGCAGGGCTTCCGACTTGGGACCCGAAGGACGCGGGTTCGCGCCCCGGCCACTACACACCTTGGGGTGTCTATGAGTGCACACCTAATTCTCCAGCTCCCCGGGCGCTTTCTATGGCTGCTCACTGCACCACCTGGTGGTGGTTGGGTTAAATGCAGAGACGAATTTCGTCTGTGTATGGGAAACATACACGGATGACAAAAAAGGACATTATTATTATTATTATTTAACAGTCAACAATGGTGTATCACAAGGCTCAGTCTTGGGACCCACCCTCTTTACAATCTACGTAGGTAATGTAGGTCAGAGCATCCCTGATGCATCCTTACATTTCTATGCCGATGACACAGTTGTTTATTGTCGAGCTAAAACAGTTGCTAAGGTTTTCCAGCTTTTGCAATCCGCTTTTTGATTTGTTCAGTCTCAAACTTGTCCTAAATGCTGACAAAACCAAAGGGATGTTTTTTTCAAACAGGAAGTCGGTCCCAGCAGTTCTTCCTCTGATTTTATCCTCAAATGGTGTCTTTATTGAGTTTGTTGATTCCTATAAAAATTTGGGTACCTTGGTCGACTCGCATCTCTCTTTTAAGCTCCACGTGGAAAACTTTGTGTGAGTGCAGCTGCAGCGTGCACACTCAGGACATAATTACCTGCAGTGTTCCCTCAGTGAGGACTGAACTTGGCAAAAGGGCCCTCTGCTCCGCTCCTGCTTCCTGGAATATCTTACAAAAAGATCTGAAGCTCTCGACCTTGACCTCTCTAAATGGCTTTAAGAATCTGTGGGACGCCTGGCAAGAACCAATGCAGACATGTTCCTGTTTTTGATTTTCTACATTTGCCTTATAATCGATCTGTTTTTGCTACTTTTTTGACATCTTATTTTAACTTGTAAAAAAAATAAAATAATCCTGTATGCCTCTTTTATGATTGTCTATTGTTGTCATCATTCTTCGTTGAAACCAGGTCTCTTGTAAATGAATCCTCGAGGCTCAATGGGATTAACCTGTCCAAATAAAGGTTGAATGAATGAAAATAGTAATCTGTAATGTGCACCATCCAAATCAGCCTAACAAGCATCCTGGTGTGTGCTAAATTAAAGCTGGTGCAGATGACTACTGTATCTGTTGATTTGGCTGCTGCGCTGATCGTGTTGTGCTAAAAGGGATGCGGAAGTGTTAAAAGTGTTAAGATAAACATCATAGCGTTGACTCAGATGTGACACCCACATGTTTAGGTGGCATTAAATACAAGGAGAGCATTGCAGGTTTGAAAGAAATTACCTTAAACATGACGTAACTGAGTGTCTGCTGACAGATAATATTCTTATGTTCTGCCAAAAACTGCTGAACCACAAAAAATGAGCCTGTTTACACTGAAAACTAATTTATTTGAGCCAGTCAGCTCTTAAATCTGTTTGTGTTACAGCTAAAACAAAAAATGTGATTTAGTGAGACTGTTTGCAAGAAACATGTGGCCTACAAGACACAGTGAGATGGTGAGTGAGATGGAGGATGACTTGTGGTGGTGGCCCCTGACAGGAGAAAAACAAAAAGATGAAGCAGCAGCTGTCTTTTTTTAGAGATTGAAACAAATAACGAACAGTGAGTGGCTCATTACTTTGTAAAGATGGCCGTTCTGCCTGACCCTCAAATAGCTTCATGTAATTTTATGACGACTACTCTTGCAGATTTGAAGCTTGCTGGATGACTTCCTTATCAGAACAATATTGTGTTGATAAACAACTAAATGCTTAACAATCTTCAGCTGAACAGTCTGTGGCACTTCAATCCATGCATCCACCGTTTGTTCAAAATAATTCAGTTTTATCGACTCCGATACAAACAATAAACAAGGAGGACACCTGTTGAAGACGGATGGATTTCTTCATGCTGCTCTGTCCCTGCTGCAAAGGGCCTCAGGGTTTCAGCAACAGTTCCCTGCAAAATACACACCAACAACAGAGGAAGGAAAGACAAAAAGTTCATCAATACGGGAAAGTCGACATCTTCTTCTTCAGCAACATCATCCTTAAAATAGATCTAAAAATAGTGAGCATGTTAACGTATAAAGCCCCTAGAACTGTGGCTTACAGATTTGCTTTTCTGGAAACTTCCAAAATAAAATGAAAATTTCAGACAGGCTTGACAGAAACCTAATTTTTATTTAGGTGACCTAAAAGAAAATAATAAATCCAATTGGGGACAAAGAGCTTTCTTTTTAGAAATAAACTCAACGAGGTCACTTCAAGCTGCTGCACATCTTTTCATGCTCTTTATACAACGGTCGTACCTCAGAGGAGAGAATGGTCCAGCTGTTGTTCGTACCGCTGCCCCCCGACATGGCCCGCTGAAGGCTTTGTCCCTCACCTGCAGCACAGCAACTGCATTAAAAAAAATGGTTTGTGATTAGTATTAGTTAAATTAAAATAATCAATTAAAGGAGCATGATGATGGCTGTCACTTCTTTCCAGAAAAATCCCTTACAATTTAGTTTCCATGTTAAATGAAAATAAACAAATAAATCACGGCCACCATCAACCTCTGGTCAATAATGGGAGGTGTGAATTTTATTCAAGTGTATTGTTTATTATTGTTACAGAAGTGAGGAAGAAGAAAAACCAAGGCATATGAGTTTGGTTAGCCTGGATGCTACAGCATCTACTGTAACAATGAAAAACTTTATTAAGAAAAAATATGCAATTATATCTTACAAGTTATTAAGATAAACCCCACTGTGTGTTCATTCATTCATTCATTCAACCTTTATTTAGTCAGGTAAATCTTTTGAACCTCAAGGGCTCATTTACGAAAGCGACCTGCTAAAACTAAAGAACAATGAACAGCAGTGGTATAATTTCCTTAAACAATAAACAATAAACAAACAAACAATAAACAATAGAAAACAAAAGAGAGAAGAAAAAAAAAAAGAAAGTTTTTTTTTTTTTTTTTTTTTACAAAGTATCAAAAAACTAGCAAAACATTATAAGGTAGACGTATAAAATCAAAGACAGGAACAGATCTGCATTGGTTTTTGCCAGGATTCCAACAGATTCTGAAAACCATTTAGAGAAGTCAAGGTCGAGAGCTTCAGATCTTTTTGTAAGATATTCCATGAAGCAGGAGCGGAGTAGGAGAAGGCCCTTTTTCCAAGTTCAGTCCTCACTGACGGAACACTGCAGGTAATCATGTCCTGAGAGCGCACACTGTAGCTGCACTCACGCAAAGACATGTAGGAGGAGATGTATGAGGGCAGCAGACCAAGAAGTGATTTAAAGATGAAAATGTACCAGTGGAAGAGTCTGCGTGAGGTTAATGATGTCCAGTTAACCAGTGAATACAGGGTGCAGTGGTGGGTACGATAATCACAACCAGTTATGAATCTTAGTGCACCATGATAGACAACATCCAACATCCGCAGGGTGCTTGTAGGAGCATTCATGTAGAGAATGTCACCGTAATCAATGGAGGGAAGGAAAGTCACAGACACAAGGCGTTTCCTGACATTCAGTGATAGACATGATCTGTTTCTGAAAAAGAAACCCAGTTTAACTTTCAGTTTCTTCACTAGGTTTTCCACGTGGAGTTTAAAAGAGAGATGTGAATCAATCAGGATACCCAGATATTTATAGGAATCAACAAACTCAATAGGGACACCATTTGAAGAAAAAATCAGAGGAGGATCTGCTGGAACCGCCTTCCTATTTGAAAAAAACATCCCTTTTGTTTTATCAGCATTTAGGACAAGTTTGAGACGGAACAAATCTGACTGGATGATGTCAAAAGCAGATTGCAGTAACAGGAAAGCCTTAGCAACTGTTTTAGCTCGGCAGTAAACAACTGTATCATCAGCATAGAAATGTAAGGATGCATCAGGGATGCAGTGACCTACATTAGCTATGTAGATTGTAAAGAGAGTGGGTCCTAAAACTGAGCCTTGTGGTACACCATTTTTAACTGTTAAATAGCTGGAAGAAGTACCGTTATGTTGAACACATTGCCTCCGATTGGAAAGATAGTTAGAAAACCAACCGATGGTGTGATCAGAGAAACCGATTTCTGAGAGCTTATGACACAGGATGTTATGATCCACAGTGTCAAAAGCTTTAGACAGGTCTAAGAAAAGTGCAGCACAATAGTCCTTAGCATCCAATGCTTCAACAACATCGTTCAGAACCTTCAGAGAAGCAGTTGTTGTGCTGTGTTTTTTCCTGAAACCAGATTGATGGAGAGGTAAGATGTTAAATGAGTCCAGATAATTTTTGATCTGGGAGTTTATCAGTTTTTCTTGAACCTTGGCTAAGATGCAGAGTTTAGAGATCGGTCGATAATTGTTCAGTGAGGTGGGGTCACCTCCCTTCAGCAAAGGAAGAACAAATGCTGTTTTCCAAGCATCCGGAATGGTGTTTTGGCTTATGGACAGATTAAAGATGTGGGTCACAGGGACTGTGATGATATGAGCAGCCAGCCTTAAGAAATAAGGTGGAAGTTCATCTGGACCTGCAGATTTTTTTGGATCAAGATCATTTAACAGTTTATTTACCTCACTGACTGAGAACGGAGAAAAAGAGAAGGTGTGATTAACAGATGGTTGACTTGTAGGAGGGATTTGATTTGTAGAAGTTTGATTATTAGATAAAGTGGCTGATTTTCCGTTTGTAACTGTGTCAAATAATGAACTAGAAGCAACAAAATGTTTATTGAAACAGTTCAGGATCTCGTGCTTATTTGACACAGGAACAGAGTCAACAAGAAATTGTGATGGGAGGTCAGATGATTGGGGGGTGCCTGAGAGAGATTTAATGGTTTTCCAGAATTTTTTTGGATCATTTAGATTTTTGGAGGTCTGAGATAAGAAGTAGTTACGTTTTGCGGCTTTGATGGCAGTTGTGCATTTATTCCTTAGCTGCCGAAATTTCAACCAATCAGTGTCTGAGTGTGATTTTCTTGCTGCGGCCCAAAGATGATCTCTCCAGTGTAGGAGATCAGCTAGTTCAGGAGTAAACCAGGGGCTGTCACGGCCCTTTATCCTGAACTGCCGGAAAGGTGCGTGTTTGTTTACAAAGAGAATGAAACTATTATGAAAATAGTTCCAAGCGGTGTTCACGTCATTGATTTGTAGGATATGTTGCCAATCAAAGTGGGATAGATCCCAAAGGAATGACTGTTCACAGAAACGTTTCAAATCCCTTTTTTGAATTATTCTGGGCTTAGCAGGTGGAAGTTTAGTAGATCTAAGAGCTGCTATTATGGAATGATCACTCAGAACGTTAGCAAATACACCTATACCAGGAAATTTGTGAGGAGCATTTGTGAAAAACAGATCTAAGGTAGAAGATTTTTCAGGACATTTTATGTTTGGTCTGGTGGGAGAATCGATAAGTTGTGTTAGATTGAGAGATAGGCAACATTCCTTGAATTTATCACAGAGGGGGGTCGACTCATTCCAATCAATGTTGAAATCTCCAGCCATAACAATCTCATTGTGTTTTAAATTTCCTATGAATTCAGTCAGGGAAGCCAGAGCTTCAGGTGTTGCGGAGGGGGGACGATAACATCCAACAACAGTTAAGGGCTGACCTCCTTTCAAAGTGATGTTCACAGCTAAAGCCTCAAACTGGTTTGCGATTGTTTTTTTAGATGCAATCCTGGCAGCCAAAGAATCTCTGATGTAAATAGCGACTCCACCTCCCCTTGTATTACGATCACAACGATAGATCTTAAATTCATTGATTGCCAGGTCATTTTTCGAAACAGATTTTTTGAGCCAAGTTTCAGAGATAACGATCACATCTGCCCCAGAAGAAGTGATTAGGATTTTCAATTCATCAAGTTTTTTTAGAAGGCTACGAGCGTTTACATGCAGAAAACGGAGACCTGAAATATTTTTGAACTCATTAGGTGTACAGTAGTTAGTGATTGGCCCTGGGTTTGGCTGAATCCCTGAGATCAATAACAACATTAATATCAGGCATTTACTTGACTTCTTTGTCAGTGATGTGTAATTACAGCAGTTAACAGTGTGACATTTTGCCCCCATAATTGAACCATGTGAAACATTGATGAAGACACGATCATTCAGAGCCCAAAAACAATGAAAGTCGCTGTGATGGGCAGATCCAGATGTGTTGATAAGATTCAGTGATTCCAGGTAGTCTGAGAACTGAAAATAAGGACAGTAATATGAATGATGCAGAAAAGTCTCTGACCATAAAGCGTCACAATTTAAGTGTGCAAACAGGTCCTTTGAGGAGGCCCAACTACAGGGGGTCCAGCCCCCCTGTGAATATGAATGGATGTGGTCCTGGTTAACACGAGCTGGATCCAGAATCAACGGGTAGAAACAAGCAATTTGCAGCAAACAGCAGAGTGTGATGCCAGAAATGCCTCTTAAAATTAAGGGCATGATTGTAGCCTGTATCAGGACAGCAAAGGGACAACAGCGTGAACAGCACCAAACAACAGCAACAGCAGCTCCTGATCCTCAGCGACGCACGATTCTCTCCGCCCGTCTGATCCACAAGTAGCTCCCCAACAGTGTGGAACAGGCACCAAACAGCAACGATCACCAAACAGCGACGATCCTGATCCTCCGCGCTTCACTTTCTGCTCGTCTGATCTACAAACAGCTCTCGGTGTGAAAACAGGCACCAAACAGCGACGATCCAGATCCTCCGCGCTTCACTCTCCGCTCGTTTGATCCACAACAGCCCACAACAACGAAATGAGGCTCTTTAAAGTTATCTGCAGCAGGTAAGATTTCAGCAGCAGCAGTTCAAACATCCGCACGTCCCTCAGATGAACTCAGATGAAGTTATCTGCAGCAGGTAAGATTTCAGCAGCAGCAGTTCAAACATCCGCACGTCCCTCAGATGAACTCAGATGAAGTTATCTGCAGCAGGTAAGATTTCAGCAGCAGCAGCAGTTCAAACATCCGCACGTCCCTCAGATGAACTCAGATGAAGTTATCTGCAGCAGGTAAGATTTCAGCAGCAGCAGCAGTTCAAACATCCGCACGTCCCTCAGATGAACTCAGATGAAGTTATCTGCAGCAGGTAAGATTTCAGCAGCAGCAGTTCAAACATCTGCACGTCCCTCAGATGAACGCGCTGTGAGCACAGAGCAGAGAGAGCGCAGCTCCTGTCGGGTCAATCAGCTGCAAACACACGCGCGCAGATGGGCTCAGGTTCCAGGAGGTGAAACAGACTAATGTGGACTTAATGCAGGTGATGTCCCCACACAGCCAGATCGGTTCGGTTCTGGTCCAGTCAAAAACACCTCCCCCACGCTCACGCACCAGGTACGCTTTCTTCCTCCCACGCCACGAGGTCAACAAAGAACAGCAGAAAAGATCAGCAAAGTAAAAAACTTCCCTGCTAATCTTGTTGGAGACCAGGAGAAACCACAGGAGAACCGCAGATCCAAGTGGGACGTTCAAACGGGTCCAGTGAGTGGCAGAAGAAACACCGGGTCTTCGTGGGCGGCTCTCCGGCTTTAGGGCTCACCTGGCCGGCAAGGTACGCTCAGAATGACCGATGGGGTGAAGCTTCCGAACCTGGTCCGACAGAAATTTTTTGAACGGTCCGTCCGGCTCTCTGAGCTACTGAACACCGAATTCAGATGGAAAGATGGACCAGCTTTGGTCCAATTTGAAAAAACGGGTCAGTTAGATGATAAAAGGCTCAGAGAGACCAGAGGTGCTCCCGCTCCTGACCTCGCCGGAACCGGAAGTTGAAACCGGAAGTTGAAACCACACCAGTGTGTGTACAGTATATGTTCATTACAAATTATCTAGGCTAAAAATATAAAGCTGCATCACTTTAAAAAAATGCATTAATTTTATTTTAAAAAAGACAATATCTATCCATCCATCAGTTTATTTATATAGCACCAAGGCACAACAGAAGTCGTCTCAGGACACTGAACAGAAACATTCATATACATAAAAAGTTAATTTAACACTATTTATCTGAGGAGCAGACTGCTTCGAGTTTAACTTCATGGCAGACTCATCTTGAGTAAGCATGAAGGCGACAGCGGAAAGGAAAAACTCCATGAGGAAGAAACCTTTAGCAGAACCAGGCTCAGGACAAGCGGCCATCTGTTTTGACCGGCTGAGTTTGAGAGGACCAGATACACAATGGCAGGTCAAGAATCACGTTAAGATAGAAATAGTATAAAATGAAAACTATTTAATTTTAACAATTCATTTAAGGAAATTAGGTCAATTTGTCCTCCAGTAGTTTAAAGCTGCAGTATGTAGCTTTTTTTATGAACATATTTCTTCACTCTGTCACTACCTCCTGACAGACTGATGTTAGCCAGGTAATCTCTGAAAAAAAATTAAAAAAAATATTGTCCCCTTGCTTCTCCAGGTGGTAAATAAGCATTTCTAAAAAGAAAAGGTGACCCGCCATTTTCCAGCCAATAAAAACAGAGTTTGTAACCAGCCAATAAAAACAGAGCTTGAATTTGAATCAGCCAATAAAAACAGAGCTTGAATTTGAAATTCAACAGACCACAAGGGGGCAGAGCCACATATGGCTCTGAGGGGGAGGGATCAGAATGCTTTGCTTGTTGAAAATATTTCTAACTGCTGCAGTTCTACAGAAACTGCATACTGAACCTTTAAGTCTATAGCAGCATAACAAGCCAACCCTAACTATAGGATTTATCAAAAAGGAAAGTCTTAAGCCCAGTCTTAAAACTGGACAATGTGGAAGTTGGTTCCACAAGAGAGGAGCCTGATAACTGAAATATCTTCCTCCTATTCTGCTTTTGAAAACTCTACAGGAACCACAAGTTAGCCTGCAATCTGAGAACGAAGTGCTGTTAGGAAAATGAAGTGAAGATTCAACGAGTCAGCAGGCTTCCTTAGAGAACTTTACTACTGTAATTGGCTTTTCTGATATGTGAATGTTTCTGTTCAGTGCCCTGAGCCAACTTTGTTGTGATATGGTGCTATATAAATAAAATGAATTGAAAATATGGAACAATAAGATCTGAAATATAAAATGGAGCTAGGTTGTTGAGAGCTTTGTAGGTTAGAAGAAATACATTTATATGGTGGTGACCATCTTGAATTATGGAGTGACATACCTATTTCGTAACGGAACATTATTACGCCTAGATGCAACCACACACCAAAAAGGATATTTGCCCATTGCTAATTTTTCCAGCTCACAAGGTTTACATTGCTATGGTGGTGACCATCTTGGATATTGACCTGGCAACCCAATTTTCAAAAAGAACCTGTCTTACGCTTATGCACCCACATAATGGAGGGACGAAGAATATTTACAATTCCCCCTTTTCGCTCCACGATGGGGAACAAAATAACACACTGATTGGTGGTAGGTTCACCCTTGAGGACAAAAGCCTTCTGTGCCCTTTAATAATAATAATAATAATAATAATGAATTTAATTTATAACGCACTTTTCATTAGTGAAAATCTCAAAGTGCTACACACATTCATACACCGGTAGCGGCAGACTACCATGCAAGGTGCTTTCCAGTCCTACCGGGAACAACTCGGGGTTAAGTGTCTTGCCCAAGGAGACAACGACACATAGTGTGGGGAACCGGGATTCGAACCGCCAACCTTCCGATCGGGGGACGACTGCCATTACCACTACGCCACGGCCGCCCTTTGGGGGGGGGGGGGTTGTCTGTTGTGAAGTTCTATAATATAAGCTATATCCAGCTGTGGCATCAGGAGTAGTTAGTCATCCTCTTCACAGTGAGGTCAACACTGTGTGACGCAGCTTTAAGAGCTTCACTCGTGCACAGGATTTGAATACAAGCCTCTGCTTTCCTGCCTCACCCACTCTACACAAAACCTACAGTATCGTTTCCCTAACATCTCTCTCTGTGTGTATTTTTGTATGCGAGCAGGAAATCGTCTTGTCTCGGAGAACTCAGCTCTTCATTAGTAGTTTGTGAGCGCTGCAGGCCTTGAGGGCACCCTGGCTTTTGACTAGGCGACAAAAGCTTTGGCACCGACCCGGGTTACCAAGGCCAGCACTATTCTGGAGTCTGGGGTGGCTAAACAGGCCTTTCAATTCAAACGTATTGGTCTGTTCAGCAGATGTTTTGTTTCAACTGTTTACATGCATGAAATTTAAAAAAACTGTTGCAAATGATCTCTTCGCAACGGTTGAGCTGATGCACATTTGTAGTATTTCTTACCAAACCTTTCTGCCTTTTTCACTGGGCACTTCATTTAATACCACATCAGCCTGGTAATGACACACTTCATTCCCCAAATTCAATTCCCTCCCAGCAGCGCAATTTAGGTCTCCTAATCGAGCGGCTCCCAAGAGAAGTCCACTGAATCTAGCCTAGGGCCCAAAGAGCATTGTGGAGCATATAGTGGAATGGTTTAAATAGATGCCTGCTAAATTTAGCCATCCTGAGATTGACTAGAGACAGAAAGAAGGAGCATGGGACAGTTTTAAAAGGATTACCTTAAACGCACCATAAAGCCAGATGCTGTTAACAGACTTTGGCTTGTTTTTCCTTTGATTTTCATCTAGTTTTAACTCAAGATGTCTGAGTCAGAGGAGCATTAACTTTAACTATTTACAGATACTTGACACCCTGTCTCATACAGGTTTGCTTCCTCATGCAAACAGAAGTCTTCCAGATAATGTCTCAGCACTAATGGAAACATTTACGGTTTTATTTAGGAGCAAAAGAAAAGTAAAGTGCCCAAGCTCAGTGTCACAGCAGCAGATAGCATCTCCACTGGTCTCTGCAAGGAAAATTTACCAAAAAAGGTCAAAGGATGGCAAAGGAGGAAGGCCACATGAGCAAAACGTTAATTTAACACAAACATTCACTCTTTAAAAGCAGCCATTTTATATTTTTATACAATTTGAAAGAGAGATAGTCAACAGGAAAAACAACTGAGAACTATTTATTCTGAATCTTGGTAAAAAAAATTTTTTTAAACCAGTCTAATCACGATAATACTGCATAAAATAACAAGAATACTGATCACATTTAAGTAAAGTCCAGCACTTTACAACAACTGTTTGTAGGTACCAGGAAAACGATGAACGTAGGCGGTGCCGCGGAGGAACAAACCCCGTATGTTTATGTTTTGCGTTTCTGTTAAAAAATAAATGTTAGTATCGTCGAATTTCAACTTGTCTTACCGTGGTCGGGTAGTTTACTTCAGGAGTCTGTCACAGAAACAAGAGGCACTTCAGAGGTTCCGCATCCAACTTCAATGAGAACTTGGAACGTGCCTCATGAGCTCAACGCTTCGAGCGGGTCTCGTCCAATCATAGTCGAGAATAGCTTTGATCCCGCCCCTTCTTATTCAGCTCAACCAATCACGGCTCGAGCTTATATTTTCTATTTTTTAAAGGGCTCAAAGTTGATTGACGGGAGAGTCTGCCAAGAGTTTTCTAGGATGTTTTATTTTCCCTAAAAAAAATTATATTTATTTCACTACCCGTTCAATTCTATCTCTATCTCTCTATCTATCTATCTCTCTATCTATCTAGTGATAGAGAATATATAATAATAGATAGCAGAATAAGATGTTTGGCATTGAAGATTTAGATAGGTTTTCATGGCTGCAACCCACAAATGCATTTTCCTAACAAATGTAGCCCCACTTGAGAGTAGCAGTAGGTTTATTGCCAAGAGTTACTGTTACAACAAAGAAATGGCTGACCCAACACAAACAGCTTTACACTCTGTGCTGTTCATATGTAGAAAGCATGTCTGCTCCTCAGATACTGTTAAATTATTATTTATATGAATGTTTCTGTTCAGTGCCCTTAGATGATTTCTGTTGTCACTTGGCGCTATATCAATAAACTGAATAGAAGACAGATGAACTGAAAGCTGTTGACTCTTGACATCTGCTCTGGTTCTATTCATACATTTGACAGAAATATTTAAATACCATTAGGTTGAAAGCACCTCAGCAGCTACAGGCCGGTGGCTCTGACCTCACATCTGATGAAGACCCTCGAGAGGCTGGTCCTCAACCATTTACGCCACCTGGTGAGGTCTTCGTTGGATCCACTGCAGTTTGCCTACCGGCCTGGCATTGGGGTGGATGATGCCATCTCAGGCACCAAGCTCTGACCCACTGGAGAAACCTGGACGCACTGTGAGGATCGTTCTTTGATTTCTCTTTCAACACCATCCAGCCAGGACTTCTGCGGGACAAGCTGGAGTCATCAGGAGTGGATCACCACATGTCCCAGTGGATCCCGGATTACCTCACTGGACGTCCACAGTATGTGAGGACACAGCTGGCTGTGTCTCCGACAGGTCGGTCTGCAACACCGGGGTCCCGCAAGGAACTGTGCTGTCACCGTTCCTCTTCACGCTCTACACTGCAGACTTCATCAACTCCCCACACTGCCATCTGCAAAAGTTCTCTGGTGACTCTGCCATAGTCAGCCTCATCACAAGTGAGGACGACTCAGAGTACAGATGGTGGACTCAGGACTTTGTGGACATGGTGCCAGCGGAACCACCTCCAGGTCAACGCTGCTAAAACTAAGGAGCTGGTGGTGGATTTCTGCAGGCACACAGACTCACCTCACTGACCCCGGTGAACATCCAGGGAGTGGACATTGAGATTGTGGACTCTTACCTGGGTGTTCACCTGAACAATAAACTGGACTGGTCTCACAACACTGACACACTTTACAAGAAGGGTCAGAGCAGACTCTACCTGTTGAGGAGACTGAGGTCTTTTGGAGTGCTCCTGAAGACCTTCTTTGACTCGGTAGTGGCATCAGCCATCTTCTATGGTGTTGTCTGTTGGAGCAGCAGCTTATCAGAGAAGCAGCAGCTAGATAAGCTCATCAAGAAGGCCAGCTCTGTGCTTGGATGCCTCCTCGACCTAGTGCAGGTGGTGGGAGACAGAAGGACTCCAGCTAAAATAACATCATTGCTGGACAACGTCTCCCACCCCATGCATGAAGCTGTTGCTGAACTGGACTCGTTCGGTGACAGATGACTGCATCCTAAATGCACAAAGGAGCGTTACCGCAGGTCCTTCATCCCAGCATCTGTTAGACTCTACAACCATCACTGCTCCCAACAAACTCAATAAGTATTAAATACAGGTAGTCCTCGACTTACAACGGCCTCGACTTACGTTTCGTGGTTACGAACGCACTCCCATTGAAAAGCATTGTTTCGAGTTACACGGTTTATGCGCCTTTACACCAAAAAATACGATACCGAAACTCAGCGGAGGACAGTGGAAATTTACAGGAGGGAGGTAAGTTTACAGGAGGGAGGTAAATTTACAGGAGGGAGGTAAATTTACAGGAGGGAGGGGGCAGAGTGTACCTTAGCAGCCACAACAATGGAAAATTACAGGGCGGAAGATTACAGCTGAAAATTACAGGAGACCTCATTGTTTACAGCAGACGGGGGCAGAGGAGGTTAGGAGGGGCTAACATGCTAACAGACCTTACTGTAAAACTCTGGACCGTGCATGGAAAAGTACAGGAGACCTTTGTTTGGACCGGAGGTTTACGAGGCTACAGCTGAGCAACGAGCTAACATGCTAACAGGCGGAGGAAGGCTTCACCAGCTTCCAGTAGGTTATTAACTCTTTTTTTCCTTCATTATGGCTCCAAATGTAGAACAAATAACTACTGCTGTCGATCAAAAACAACACTGTATCAGTATCTTTGTTGATTTAAAAAAAGCATTCGATACTATTGATCACACCATTCTCCTTGAAAAACTGAACAAATATGGTATTAGAGGACCAGCATTACAGTGGGTATCTAGCTACTTAAAAAATAGGAAACAATTTGTACAAATAAATGATGTAAGATCTGACCTCTGTAATATCACATGTGGAGTTCCCCAAGGCTCTGTACTTGGACCAAAGCTTTTTATTTTATATGTGAATGACTTGGTAAATGTGTCAGGACTCCTTAAATGTGTACTTTTCGCAGATGATACCACTTTTTTCTGTTCAGGTGAAGATATAGAACAAATGTTAGAATTGATAAAGACAGAATTTGTCAAGATACAAACTTGGTTTAAAATAAATAAATTATCATTAAATCTAGAGAAAACTAATTACATGATATTCGGTAATAGAAAGAAAACTGTTGATGTTCCACTCAAAATTGAGGATGTTGAGATTTGTAGAGTGAATGAGGTGAAGTTTTTGGGTGTTATCATTGATGACAAACTGACATGGAAACAACACATAAATTCTGTAAGAATAAAAATAGCTAAATCGATAGCAGTACTGTACAAAGTCAGAGACCTATTGAATGATAAAGCTCTGTATTTGTTGTATAACACAATCATTGTTCCACACTTAATCTATTGTATTGATGTTTGGGGGAATGCGTGTAAAACAATCACAAAGCCTATTTTTGTATTACAGAAAAGAGCTGTAAGAATTATCACTAGAAAGCATTACCGTCATCCATCAAGTACATTATTTTATCAACTAAAATTACTGAAGTTCCATGATTTGGTAGACTATAATATTTTATCAGTTATGTATAGAGCTCAAAATAATGCATTACCTTTAAATATCCAAATGCACTTTGTTAAAAGACAAAGTTGTTATAATCTTAAGGGAACAGAGTTGTTTGTAAAACCACAATTCAGAACCAGTTTGAAGGGACGTTCTACCTCAATTCAGGGAATTAGATTATGGAATGGCTTGGAGAATGTAGTTAAAAATGCCAAGTCAATGTTTACATTTAAAAAAATGATCAAAACAAATATGTTAAAAAAATATATGTGAAATAACGTAATGTGTATTGTATTAGTTAGAAAATTAGAAAGTGTTAGTCATTTTGTACTGTATTAGTATTAGTTAGAAAACTAGAAAGAGTTAGTCATTTTGTACTGTTGGTTGAAGAATATTGTTCCTAAATGTTAAGAACAATATATTCATTCATTCATTCAACCTTTATTTATACAGGCTAGCCTCGTTGAGTCACGGGGACTCATTTACAAGAGGGACCTGTCTCACTCACACCAAACAACCATCCACTCTCACACTCACACCTATAAAGAAATATATATAAATATAATATATAAAGAAATAAGATAAAAAATATCAATAATGTTCAATATGTATTGGAATATTGAGAATGGCAGACTATTTACAGTACAGCAGTATAGGCAGAGTGTGCGTTTTAGCAGAGGTCAGCATGTACAGGTAGTCCCCGACTTACGAACGAGTTCCATTCCTACGTGACGTCGCGACTCGCAAGTTGAATTTCATTGTGTCGGAAAATGCGTCCAAACTGCACCTTATACGTAGGCCTACAATTCTGTATTTTACCAAGCACTTAGCCTATCCTAACACAGTACCCTACATAATTATCAAAAAACACATACATTTGGAGCCATAATGAAGGGAAAAAAGTTAATAACCTACTGGGAGCTGGTGAAGCCTTCCTCCGCCTGTTAGCATGTTAGCTCGGTGTTCCTCCAACATCTGAGGCTGCCTGTAGTTCGTGCGGTCCAGACTGTTTACAGTAAGGCCTGTTAGCATGTTAGCTCCATACATTTGGAGCCATAATGAAGGGAAAAAATAGTTAATAACCTACTGGGAGCTGGTGAAGCCTTCCTCCGCCTGTTAGCATGTTAGCTCGGTGTTCCTCTAACATCTGAGGCTGCCGAGTTCACGCAGTCCAGACTGTTTACAGTAAGGCCTGTTAGCATGTTAGCTCCGTACATTTATGTTTATTAAATTTGTTCATTTTTTTACAAAAGAAACAATACAAGGCAATCTCATAATGATAGTGTACAAAATGTAAAAAAAATGAAAGGTGGCAGAAAGAAGAATAAATCTTATTATATCTGCCCCTTATCTCCAACAATCAGATTAAACAACAGTAGTCAAACCATGTAAACAATAATAATCTTCAACCAACTTTTTCCAACAATCAGGTTAAACAATAATATGTGCAAATCGTTTGTTGCTGTTACACTTGAATTTCCCATCCGTGGGACAATAAAGGCTGTTTCTATTCTCTTTCTATTCTAAAATACTTGTCATTTGTGAAGCAGCTTACATTCTAATCATAAAACAAACCAAAAAGAAGTCTTTTGTTCATAATTTCATTTATTCAGGCACCATTCCCCCCAAAAAAAAACATCCATGCCATGTCAACTTCAGAAAACTTGAACCCAGTCCACTCGTGGATCTGTGTCATCTTGTAAGTGTGCAGGAGTGATTCCTCAGGTGCAGCTTAAAAAAAAAAAAGAATCTTGGTTTTAGAACACCAAACTTCCATCAGAAGCATATTCTGAAAGGTGAACTAATAATTTAAAACCTAAACATTTGGAGCATGTACCAGAAAGTCATACTGCAAAATAAGTTACTTACAAACCGGTCTTCATCAAACCCTCCACAGATGAGCCAAACAACGTGGTCCAACTCGACGTATTCTCCTTCAGTCAGTCCAGGATCTCTTTGATACACCAACAGCACAGGAGGAAGTAAAGGCACTCCTTAGCCGACTGCATGAAACTGTAGGCGAAGTTCCCCCCGAGGACGTTCTTGCCCTGCCCCAGGCCCATGGCCAAGTCCCGCAGGTGCTGCCCTAGAGAGGAGGAGGAGGAGGGCACGGCCTGGGGAAGAGGACGCTGAGGGTGCATGGCTTCAGATCTAATAAGCAGATGGAGACGACTGTGAGCGGAATTACACGACGATTCCTGGGGCCTCACTCGTTTTCTCCTCTACTTATAACCTCCCCAAACAGCAAGCCGCTTCTATTCCCATCTGGGATTTTCTCCTCATCTGGTTTGAACGAGTAAAGACTGTTGTATCCCTTCACAATAAGAGGTGACTGTGACAGCTCACTCACAAACAGGAGAGCTCCAGCAGCTTCAACACGATCCACAACAATACAGTACCCCGCTCTTTGTTCCAAGCGTTCATTCACTCTCGCATCACGAGCTTTGTCGGGTAAAAACACATCATCAGGTTTAAAATAAATCGACTAACAAAGAGAGGTGACGATGAGAGATAAATGTATTTATATATGCAAACTAGATTTTCAGGTACAGGTGTAAACAAAGTTCTTTAAAAACCAAACCAAATATAACAGAAAATATAAAGTAAAAATCAACATCTGTGCACACAATAAAAAAAGGAACCTTTGGCTTTTGAAAGAATAACAGCATCAACACGACTGAGCAACGTTGCCGTCAACGAACCACAAAGTCTCTTAAAAAAAAAAAAAAAAGGTTTTCATGCAACAAAAAGGCAACTGTGACGAACGACGACAGCGCACGGACAACACAGGAAGTCAGAAAGGTCGGTTCCAGCGAACATGCACACGCACCGTCTGCTTTTCCTATTCTGGACCCATCTGAACATTCAATCTGGATTGTGTGTGCACGTCTGAACACACCTGACAACTAATCAACACTTAAGGGATAGCTCGGATATCCTGAAGTGGGAGCACGGAGGCTTTGCTCCAATCTAGCTGCTGCCACTCTTTGCTATAAAAACCTCAATAAATAACAACACAACGTGAAACTAAAGGATTTATAAACCAGCATCTGCTTGAACCGCTCCGGATAACCGTTAGCTCGTCAATGCAGTGAGAATTAAACCCAGTTTCTCAAGACTGAGGCAGCTCACACCATCGCCACTGGATGTTAAAAGCAGTTGATCCTTCCACAGAAAACCCCACATCAAAAGATCCGAACTCTGCGTTTTAAGGTTGACACGAACAGACTTCCTTCTGTTTCATTTTGGTTTCATGACGTTTTCTTTTGGCTTTAAAATGAACTCTTAATGCTGTAAATCTGCCTCACTCCTCATTAAATATACAATAAAACAACTATCCAATAGCAAGCATGTCCATCTAAAATGAATATTTACAAGAAATCCTCCCTTTCCCCCTCACTGGTGACATCAAGTATCTGTGACTAGAAGCTGAACGCAGGAATGTGCATCAGAGCAGATTGCCATCACTGGAGCTGCTTGTGTTGGTTGGAGTGCCACTTTTTTGCAGAGTCCGTGTTAAAAAGAGAGATTCTCCTGCAGTTTTCTACGTTTAAGTACATAAGGTGACTGCATCACAAATGACATGACTGCATTGAGGAAACAAGGCACAATTAAAACAAAGTTATGAAAAATAAACATGAACTGTGGAAGGAGACAACAGCTTCCTCCTTCGTGTCTTTGCTAGTTTGACAACACCGAGGGGAACATTTGGCTGCACGCTCCAGAACATGTGATTTATGGTCGTTTAGAGCCACCTTTAGTTTGTACAAGTTTTTTTTTTCTTTTAAATTATTCCCTCACAAAGACACAAACATAAATCGATTCATATGACACACTTTGCATTACTTTTGCTGAGAGAAACTCATTGCTTAGACTGAACATTTATACACGTTTTGACATTTAACCATTCCCCCAGCTTTGCTTTCCCTCTGAAGCTCTATAGATTGTCAATGCAAACACATCGTAAAGTGTTACAGAGGAGCAGTAAGATCAGCTAAATGCTTCTCAGAGTGTTTTTATGTGGCTGACATCAGTGTACGAGACGTGTAGATTTGAATAGAAATAGGAGTGCGAAGATTTGCCATGGCTTTCGTCTCTGTTAGCAACCGAGCTCCTGATCTTTGGCATGACAGGCGTTGCAGAGCGGATGTGGTGTGAAGGTGTGTAAATATACCTGCATGTGCAAAGACACTGGGCAAATACAGCTGTTTGAACTCTTCTGTACTCCGAACGGTAAAACGATTGTGATAAGTCAAACCGAACAGAAACAAATTAACGCTATGTAATGTTTTTTTAGCATAGCAGTCCTGGATTTGCATACCGGCTTTGCTCCAAAAGGGTCAAAGTTCAACAGTCATTAACAGGGGAGTGACTGAAGGGGAGGTGGTCCTCTTGATGAACTTGTTTATGCATATTCCGTTATCTCGGATTCACGTTTGCTTCTCAAGTTCTCCAGTGAGACTCGAAGGACGAGTCTCTGCAACAAACACCTCCTGTCAGTCAGTTTGCTTTTTGCTTAACGTCGCTCCAGCGATGCTCCGAGGAGGGAAAGTTCCCGCAAAACAAAGAAACCTGCTTTTAAAAGCACCAACGCTCTCAGTCTACATCCACTCACGTCTCTCTGTAGTTGAACACAGAATTTCACACAGTGTGTATTTTTTTTTATCTATTTTTTTGTTTTGTTTAATTGCATTTGTTTTCTGCCTTGCTGTGATAAAGAGCTCCTCCCTGGTTCACAGCAGGTTGGGGGGGGGGGAATGCAGCAGCGCTTCTCCACGTCGGATGCTCTCGCCTACAGTTTGTGAAGGGTTGCAGGTCACAGTTCGGCAGAAATATGGCAACAGCAGCAAGAAAAGTGATTTAGCAGAGAAACTGGAGATATTTTTCTTTTTGTTTTGGCTTGTGTGTGGTCACATATAAAGTTTTGTAGGAGTGGCACATGTAGTGTTGCTATGTGTGTGTGAATTTAAAACAAGATGACCATGTGTGTGTGTGTGTTTGCTGTGCGAGTGTGTCTATTTTTGGTGGAGTGTTTTATTGGTGAGTGTGTAGCTTTAGGCTCTGCGCTCCACTGGCTGTTGCAGGAACACTTCGCTCCCAGCTGACACGATGGGCAGTCTGTTGTCCATGTGGTAACTGATCAGGTGACTGACGCTTCCAAACCGATGGTCCTTTGTGCGCACCTGTGGAAAAACACAATAAAGAATTAGCTTCGATCTGTTGTAAAAACGTGCATCCATGTGCCTCTCTACCCTGACTCACCACTCCCTCTGGGTCCACCAGCAGCAGGTGTTTGGGCTGACCTCCCTGCTGTCCCGTGAGGACGTACTGTCCGGGCGTGGTCCCAGACTCTCGCACCAAGAAGTCTCCGTCTCGGGTCAACAGCCTCTCCGATTCTTTGCGACTTAAGCTACCGTGGAACCAGATTTCGTTCTGCAGCTGTTGCACCATAGCGGCTGCGCTTTGGCCACTGTGCCCAGTCACCCCCAAGGCATCGTCCAGCGGTTCTTGGAAAATGAAACGAACACAAAGTGAATTCAGCTGAAATCTTTCTAGAGAGGGGGAAAAATAAAAAGTCTGCAAGTATTATTTGCATTTGATTTGGATAAAATAACAAATATTGGCCATGAACCAAGGGACAGTTGCTGCACATTGATTGTGGGTTGTGTCTTTAATGGGAAACACTAGGCAGTCAACCAGTACCGTTTTACAAAATGCACTTGTAATGGACAAACACACTTATCCCTTTATCTTCATCCAAGCCTGTCCTCTAGAGAAAATGTTCAGTTTGCATCAGTTGCAAGGAAATTAAAGTCCAAACCACTCTGTTCATCTCTCATGCTAATGATCAATATTTTTTTTCTTCATCATAAAACAGCACATCAAAGCTGCAAGACCATTCTTTGCTTTATTCATTGCAATTCACACATCTTACATTTGCAGTATGATTGTGCTGTGCAGGGTTGAACATTTAAACAAACCGAACAGTGTGCACGGATACGTACTCATGTCAAAAGCATCTCTGTGAGCATTTCCATTTGCTGCAACTGGGAGACGCGGTTTATCCACGTTGACGTATGAGGGGTCGTCGAACAGCTCTCGAGCCCCTTCTTTGGCACCCACTGCAGCAAAGAAACCAGAAGATTTAGCAAGCTGTGCTCATCTGCCCTTTGTGCATGACAACTTAGTTTTACTAGTCGAAGCGCAAGATAGAGAGGAAGAAGAGAAAGAAAAGGGTTGTGTAAGTGGTGAGAAATGGTTCTTTGCTTTTAAGTTTCCAGAGAGGCAGAGCTCACCTGGCAGAGGAGGCAGGGGCTGCTTGTAAATGTCGCTCTGTCCTGGCTGTCCGTAGGGCTGCAAACACAGAAGCATACAGACAAACACGTCACTGCAACACGCTGGTACCTTCAAACTACTGTATTTGGTTAAAGGATATTAAAATTGGTAATTACTGCCAAACAGACTGACCTCAGCCTTATGTACAGCTTCGAAACAACTGTACTCAAAACTGTGGGCTAGAGCTGAATTTGGAGAGTTGCAATCATATTCAGGTGCAGGTATGAATCAACTCTAACCTGAGCTTTAACAGACTCATAAATAAGCAATACTAAAATAAGTTTAGCTTAAAATTTCCTTACAAGTTTTATATCTGTTCTTTAAATCAGGCAGGGGTTCTCAATCTTTTTGGGTTCAGGAACCCCTTATAGGGAATAAAACGTTTCAGGGATCCCCTCATAACCTTCATGTTTATTAAATAATTTTAAAAATTAGTCTCTTTAATACAATGGAAATATTTGTGCAACATAAATACTTCTAGATGTTATTACTGTTTTCCTCTTGCATTTGTTGTTGGATGTAACTGGGACCCCGTGTACATAATCTCGTTTTCATCACATGTACCACATGCGGTGCAAATGACAATAAAGACTCTCTGGGATCTGCGATTTCTGGAAAGCCCTGGCACTTAGAAAAATTTCCAGCAGGTGAAATCATTCTGCTCCCTCCCTCAGAGCCATATATGACTCAGAGGGAGGGAGACTGTCCGTTCTCTGGTGAACTTGGGTTCTGCAGCTCCGCCCCCTGCTGTGTGTGTGCTCGGAGGAGCGCTTCAATATTCTGTGATTATATGTTATAAAAACCTTTTAAAAATATAATAAAACCATAGAGCACTTGTCCAACATCACAAAATCCAGCAGAAATCAGCAGAGGTTCACGAAGCAACGTTTGGACATGATTTAATTCGCTCGTGAGTCGTGACAAATCCATTTCCTCATTCCTGTGAGTGGAGGATGAAGCGATCACTTGACTTTTTGCAAAAAAACTAAATAAAAGTCCAGCTCTGGGATGAAGAAGGGATATTTAATACATTTATGTCACATAAAAAACAGTCCTGCATCGCTTTGCAATCCTTTGAATGAGAACGAGCCGCGGCGCTGAGGCTGTGAGTGACAGGTGGGGGCGTGGGTTGGGGCGTGACAAACAACTCTGTTTTGATTGGCTGTCATTGTCCTGGTCACTCTGTGTTTTCAGTGTTTTTATAAATGCTGATAGAGAAGCAAGGGGACTATAGTTTTTTTCAGAGATTACTTGGTCTATCACAGGGGTGGGCAATTATTTTTTCCATGGGGCCACATGAGAAATAGAAAATATTGTGGGGGGCCGGGCGAAATGACATAATTCAATACTGCATATTAATAGTATTTCTTTATTAAAAGCAGTAAATATCATTGTTTAGACAAACTGGTAAAAGTATTAGTTATGATTAATCAACAAAATAAAAAGCATGAGTGGACATTTTTGAGGGCTAACGCATCATTTTGTACGTGAATTTTATAAGACATCAAAATTAAAGCAATGCAGTCCACAAATGAGGTAAAGTTAAAAACTATGTTTTTGTTGCAACTCCCCTTACGGGGGCCGGTCAGAGTCAACCAAAGGGCCGCATGTGGCCCTGGGGCCTTACAATGCCCAGGTCTGGTCTATCATCAGTTTGTCAGTAGATAGTGACAGAGTGAAGAAATATGTTAAAAATATATTGTTTGAAAAGTTACAGACTACATTACAATCTTACATACCCCAGCTTTAATAGTGTAAATACAATTTTTTTTACTTTCAAACATGGAGTATTTTTCATTCAAGACACACTTACTTAAAATTTTTAATTTCAACTTCGAAAAGTTACAGTTTTAAGAAAATGAACAGTATCAAAAACTACTTTAAAACTTTACCTATTCACATATTGAACATAATAAATGTATTGTTACTTCTTCAAATTACAGACAACTCTTTACAGAAAACTGAACAGAATCATAACAGCAGGAGTCAGACCAAGTAACAGCTTCATTTGTAAACTTATTGATGTTGGAACACAAATAGCGGGTGGGGTCTGGGGGTCCTGCCCCAGAAATTTTTGAATAAAGCAGATGTGATATCCTATATTTATGTGTATTTTAACAGGTTGTTAAATATCTACCTGCTTGTAAAAAAAAAAAAATCTTTTTTTTGGGGGACACCCCAGCACCGGCTCACAGACCCCCAGGGGTCTGGGGACCCCAGTTTGAGAACCACTGATCTAGATTGATGTCTTTAATTGAAAGCAGTGTCTTTTAGTCTCACCAGTGTTGGTCCTGGGCGGGTCCTCATGTCAATCAGTCCACCAGGGGGAGGCTGTTTTCCAGGGAAATTATTGTAGTAGGGGACATCAGGTGGTGGAGGCGGTGGAGGAGCAGACTCATCATCCTCTTCCTCCCATGCAGAGCCATCAAACGGCGCCATTCTGAAGGAGACAGGGGTTTTACTCAAAGCAGATACAGAAACAAAGCAAAGCTGTGTCTTTGGGCAGATTTGTCATTTACCTATCATGAGGTGTGACCACTTTGGGGGGTGTCATCAGGTACTGTTTAAACCGCAGCTCAAAGGCCTGGCCGATGGTGCTGATGACTTCCTGGGCTAAACCCTCTGAGCACTCCAGGATATGACACGCTACAGTCGAGGAGGTACAAAGAACTGATGAAAGAAGCCTGAAAATGTGCCTGAACAAAAATACTTGACTAATAATGAAGGTAGAATGCAAAAGTACGGATACACTTTGATCAAGTGCTTCACTGAACAGAATTTATTCACTTCACCTCCAAATTTCAACAGATTCAAGATTACAAGATGATTATGCAACAATAAACTCTATGAAAGTGTGCTTTATAAAAATATAAATAAAAATCTTTACTTATTCACACAAATATGCTTAGAAGTTACTTTAAATGCTAATTTGATGGTGGAACAGTTGTTTGGGCGATATAACTATGGTGGTGGATCAAATTCAAGGGAAAAAGCAGCAGATGAGCCTTTCATGTGAATATGGTAATTAATTTATATTTGAATGAAAATGTTTAGTCATATTCATGTGTAGTTTGCTTAAAATCCAACTTTAGGCTCTGTAGTTCCAGAGTTACGCAAGTCAAAACAGGGGACGGTCGACTCACATGTCAGAGGGTAAAGGTCAAAGGTCGACTCAAAGGAAACAAAACTCCTATTTCAGGTTTTCTCCCGACTGACAGACACAAGCTGTGTGAAAGGGCTGGTTTTGCTCTTTCTGCTCACCTCTCTGGTTGACTGGATCTTTGGCCACATACGCTACGTACCCAGCTGTATCCTGTGGGAGCGAGACATGGAAGTCAGAGGAGTGGGGGGAGGAATAAAAATCAATAGAAGAGTAAAAGCCAAGGGCAGGTTTAAGACTGAAAGAGCTGAGAGGAAGACAGGAAAGTAGACAAAGCAGGAGCCTTTTAAGATGGGAAGAAGTTCAAAACGCAAGCTGCAAAAGAGGCGGCAGGAAGTGACGTGATCGGGGAGTGCAAGCCAGAGAAGCAGCGATGAAGTAGATGAATTTCACAGGAACAGAAGATGACCTTCAGACAGGAAGGAAGGAAGGACATGCGGTCTGAAGAAAAAAAATTAAAAGGGCCTGAGTAAGGGTTGAGCTGAGTGAGAGAGTGAGAGGGAGTGAGAGAGGGTTGGGTGACTCACTGGGTCTCCTCCTGAAGCGAAGGAGATGGACTGCATGTGATGATTGGCGATAATCTGTAAAGAAAAAACAAACCAAAAAAAGAATGGGGGGAGAGAAGGAGAGAGCATGGATGAGATGAAGTATGTGAGGGAGTGAAATAAAAGTGTTTGGATGGAGAGAGAAGTGTGGAATCATTACTGAGGAAAGTGTTTTTCCCTCCGCTGATCACGCTCTGCAGTTTGTTTTTGGACAGCGTGCAGCGAGCGCCCGTGTTGAATCAATAACAGCATTAACCCTTGATAATGCTCCACGTGCTCAACGTGTGGACGGTCTGATCCCTCGTTTGTGTGTATGGTAGGTGCTGCACATGTGCAGAACAACGCTTCTTTGCATTACGTGTTCATGCTAATCCCATTCACCCAAAGAGAGACATCACTCAAAGGCTATTAACTCCTTAGGAGTCAGAGGAGGATCACACCCTGCTCTGTGGCTAGAATAAATACAATAAAAGGAATTTGTGTTGCATTCACAGTAAATGAGGCGAACAAAGCGGATTCATCCTAGTTTATCTGGATTTACTTAAATGTTCTGCACTGGGCAACACTCTGTTAGGCCAGAAACCCTGAAGATTTTATTGTGTGAATGCTTATGAAGCATTCACACTATTGTGATCCTATTTCCACTTCTAAATTATTTTTGTTGTTTTTCAGCATCTTTCTCAAGCTATTTCAACAATTCATTTATCAAAACATTCAGCTATCCTGACGCATGCTCAATAATCCAGGTTAAAAAAATCTAAAACTCAGACTGAAGAAGTCTTTTGGAGGAAAGACGAAACATTTCTCTACAATTTTTTTGTTTTGTTTTTTTGAATGTCCAGAGGACCAGACTTCACTTTTTTAAAACATTCAGCTCTTTCAGGACAAATCCTGCTATGACTTTGGGTATTGGCACAACTTTAGCTTTTTGAAAGATTTAGCCTCTTCTGCCATTTTTTCCTCATAGAAAATGAACTGAGCTCATTTTACATCCTTCAAATCTTTAGATGTGTTTATAACCTTTTACTACTCCTTTCACATTTTGTTCTGCTTCTTTCAGCTTCCTTGCACAAATGTAAACTTTTTTCAGCTACCTGTACTTTAAGCTTTTTTCCCCAGCTGTTTTGTGCTCCTTTCAGATTCTTTCTGCTAACTACAACATTTTTGTGCTGCTTCTAACTTCTTTCTGCTAATTTCAGCTTGTTATGTGGCTTTCAGCTTATTTCTGCGTTTCAGCTTTTTCTTTTATTTCAGCTACTATTTAGTTGATTTATGTTAATTTGAGCCTTTTCAGCTAATTCCACATCTTTTGCAATAATTTCAACTTTTTTCAGTCTAATTCTGCAAAAATGTTCTATCCACTTCCTTCTGGTAATTTAAAGACCGTGTAAAGTGAATTTCAATATTTTCTTCAATAAACATTATAAATGTCATAATTGTAATCTTGTAAATGAGTAAAAAGTCTCAAAATTGTAGCTCAATTAATTTTGGAGTTATAGATCAAACTTTGTTTAAAGATATGTCTGCTTCAGGATTTTTTAGGCGTGGTTTAAATGTGACCGCGTTTCGTCACGCGGTCTAAAGCCCCACCCCCTGCAGCTCCAGCCGTATAAATTCGTTCTTCGCATCGGTGGAGCCATTCACTCGCGAATCGCAGATAGCATCAGATAGCAATAGCATAGATATTTTGTTCATTGTTAGCTAGCTAATCAATTATGCCTCGTTCCTGCATCTTCCCTGGATGTCGCAATGGTCAGGGCACCCGCTTGGTGACTTTATTTTATTTACTTGATCTCTGCTGCTGTCAGCCGCGGACACACAGAGTGGACCTCATGTCCCCCGCGCACAGCCACTGACACACATAGTGGACACACCATCCCCCGCGCACAGCCACTGACAAACAGAGTGGACCTCAAGTCCCCCGCGCACAGCCACTGACAAACAGAGTGGACCTCAAGTCCCCTGCGCGCAGCCACTGCAGAGTGGACCTCACGTCCCCCGCGCACGGCCACTGACAGAGTGGACCTCAAGTCCCCTGCGCACAGCCACTGACAAACAGAGTGGACCTCAAGTCCCATGCGCGCAGCCACTGCAGAGTGGACCTCACGTCCCCCGCGCACAGCCACTGACAGAGTGGACCTCAAGTCCCCTGCGCACAGCCACTGACAAACAGAGTGGACCTCAAGCCCCCCGCGCACAGCCACTGACAAACAGAGTGGACCTCAAGCCCCCTGCGCCCAGCCACTGAAAAACAGAGTGGACCTCAAGCCCCCTGCGCCCAGCCACTAGCTATGTTTCCATCCAATTTAAATTCGATTTTTGAGCGAATTTTAGAAAATTTCGCTAAAATGTAAATTAAAATTATGAGGATCAGAAGTGTTTCCATTAAACTGGCTTGAAGCGCATCTGCAATGCCACGCAAAGCGTCTCTACGTCAGACGTCAGCGTCATTACGTCACACGTCAGCGCCATACGTCAGACGTCAGCGTTACGCACTTCCACAGTAAACAGGAAGTAGCGTTTGAAAACAGACATCTCGGCAAAATGGAGAGAATATTTCAGGTATGTGTTGCTATCGGGCAAGTTGTATTTATTCTGTCATGCCAACTAGTTTTAGCGATGTTACATGTTGTCCGGAGCGGAAACAGCTGATCAGTCACGTGACGTGAATGTTCGCTGCGGCAGAACTGAGTCGGCTAATCTGTTTCCATCTGTCGTTTAGCCGACTCAGCTCTGAATCGACTCCCCAAAAACTACCTCAAGCGAGCGTATAAACTTTAGAGCGACTTAGAGGAAGTTAACTCGAATTATGCCGTTTCCATTTAGCTTTTCTGATGCGATGCTTCATAATGCGCACCTAGAAACCTTGATGGAAACACGCCTACTGACAAACAGAGTGGACCTCAAGCCCCCCGCGCACAGCCACTGACAAACAGAGTGGACCTCAAGCCCCCTGCGCCCAGCCACTGACAAACAGAGTGGACCTCAAGTCCCCCGCGCACAGCCACTGACAAACAGAAGCCGTTTTCGCATTGGCCAGCCCTCCCCGGCTCTCCCAGCTTCTAACCCGGGTTCGGCGTATTCGCATTTACCTTTTCCGCCCGGGATCCACCCTTGTTCTGGAACCATGTCCACCGTGGTTCTATCGGGCCGAGCCCCACGGACCCAGTTTCACGTCATGTACTGCTCACATTTGATTCGTTGTTTGCAGCAGGGGCGGGACTCATTCAAACAACCTCAGCGCGAGGGTTGAATTTCATTCAAATTTAACTACAGAAACCCCTAAAACAATTGTTAGCTGAATTAGTTTTTCTGAGTTAAATTTTTGTTAATAACTGATCACAAATCAGCTTATGTTACAACGTAAATAACAACGAAGCGCGGACCCATTTCCGCCTTTCAGCGCGACTTGAATGTCATTAAACAATAACTAAAACAATAACTAATATTGTCTAACTGTTGCGCGCAGCCAGGGTTTTAAAATATAACTAATAATCTCTAACTTCTACGTGCAGCTAAAATGTTAAGAGGAGTGATTCCTATATGGGTAAGGTGGACACCTGAAAATCCAGTCCGCTGTATAGCTCAAAGCGTTAATGCACTGTCGTTTTGACCCGGCGAAGCGGGTTCGCTTCCCGCCTGGGACAAAGTTATTTTACTTTTTTTTTCTTTATTCACATTTTCTTTTAAATAAAAAGGAGTTTGTTTGGTTAACAAACTCCTTTTTATTTACTCCAATAAAAAAAAAAAAGTAAAATAACTTTGTCCCAGGCGGGAAGCGAACCCGCTTCGCCGGGTCAAAACGACAGTGCATTAACGCTTTGAGCTATACAGCGGACTGGATTTTCAGGTGTCCACCTTACCCATATAGGAATCACTCCTCTTAACATTTTAGCTGCACGTAGAAGTTAGAGATTATTAGTTATATTTTAAAACCCTGGCTGCGCGCAACAGTTAGACAATATTAGTTATTGTTTAATGACATTCAGGTCGCGCGGAAAGGCGGAAATGGGTGTGCGCTTCGTGTTATTTACGTTGTAACATAAGCTGATTTGTGATCAGTTATTAACAAAAATTTAACTCAGAAACACTAATATATATATATATCCAGCTAACAATTTTTTTTTAGCGGAGTCTCCTCTCTTAAAACACGAACACTCCACCCACGTGAAGAGAGCACCCCACCCACTTCCAGAGAACTGCCCACCCACTTCAAGGCGGCTCTGCGGCAAATGCGTAATGAACGCGGGTGGCCCAGAGCCACCCTGGGGCGGCCCGGGCCATTGAGGGCTGGCCAATGCGAAAACGGCTAGAGTGGACCTCAAGCCCCCCGCGCGCAGCCACTGCAGAGTGGACCTCACGTCCCCCGCGCACAGCCACTGACAAACAGAGTGGACAAGTGCTGACAATTGCTTTTCACTGACCTCTTTGGTTTCCTATATTTTTATCTGGAGGTTCAAATGAGTAGGGCTGGAGAACTCCAATTAGGCTGCCAGCCTTCGCGAACATCTTCAGGGGGCAGGACACGGGGGCAGTACTGCGCTGAAACCACGCCCACGCGCTGACACGCCCCCAGCGTTTCAGACCAGGGCACAATTATGTTTTTTCTGCTTTTTTGAGACTTAATTTTATAAGGAAAACAATGTTTTTAATCAGTCAGATTTATATGGGTGATTAATAACACATATTTATGCCGTGTGACAAACTCAAAACACACATTTAATTTCACTTTACACGGTCTTTAAAGCCCCACTGACATGATTTTTTAATTTTCATAAAATTGCTCAAAATATATATCTTTTATCATTTAAATATGTTCGTTTTTGCAAACAAAATGATAAATCACTTTAATTTTGCTTTAAAAGTGATTTTGAACTTCAAGCCGTGTTTAATCATGGGAAATCCGATTACACGCGAACGCACCATCTGTGACGTAACACCGGGCAGAGCTCTGGGCTTGTCACAGTGCGCGGGTGTGAGCAGCTCGACATGAAGGTAAGTCTGATACAGCATCAGACCTAAATTAGATCCTGTTGTTTCTTGTTCCATCACCCAAACTATTTTCTGCTTCCCAAAATGAAGACAAATCTTCACATAGATTGATAAATTCGTCGAGTTTTAATTTAAATTGTCCGCTATTAAAGAGATCAGACCCCCTGCCTCTCACTACGTCACAGATGGTGCGTTCGTGTGTAATCGGATTTCCCATGATTAAACACGGCTTGAAGTTGAAAATCACTTTTAAAGCAAAATTAAAGTGATTTATCATTTTGTTTGCAAAAACGAACATATTTAAATGATAAAATATATATATTTTGAGCAATTTTATGAATAGTAAAAAAATCATGTCAGTGGACCTTTAAAGGGGACCTCAGATGTATTTTTTAAATTTTTATGGTATTTCTGTGGGATATCCAGACCCTATTCCTTCAATTTAATGCACAAAATAATTATTAGATAATCAATTATACCCTTTTTAATTCTGCCATTTTTAACTTTCGTTTTGAACGACCGGTTTCTGATAGAAGTTCTGAAGTCCACGCCCTTCAACGATCTGTTTACGCCCTCTGTAACAGCCAGTATCTGTAATGTGTTGTTGTTTTAAAATTAGCTCTTTTTTTATTACTCATTTGACTTACTGTTAGTGCTAGCTTAAGATAACTTACCGAAACCCGTCTGAGCGCGCCGCAATTTGCTGCTCCTTTTAGCATTAGACCACCCGAATCCGATGCTAATGTTAGCTTGTTCCTCTTCCGGTGTTCGCCAGCTCCGCTCGTTGCACGCGGAGATTTTGGGAGTTATCGCTGTTCCAGTCAAGACAACACAAAGTTCACCAAGTGTCTCCCGTAAATTAATCCGTAAGGAGAAGGTCCTCGCTGCTGCGAGGCTGCTGCGAGGGCAGCAGCGAGGCTGTACAGTTGAAGCTCCGCTCCATCGCGCCAGAAGCAGTGTCCCGTTGCCGCTGGTCCCTACGCCGGGGGTCCGCTCGTTTAATTTTTGCCGGCTGCGCGTTGGGAGCGATCGCAAATACACTAAAAATTGAACTAAAACATAAAAATAACAATTATACTTTATTTATAAAGCCATTTAAAAACACAGCTGCAACAAAGTGCTGTACACATGAAATTAAGAA